>JABAJS010000014.1:0-84725 GCA_018221635.1 Tephrocybe sp. 10521TJB | reverse complement strand
TTCGTCCAAACTGCGTGGAACGGACGCTCTCGGGTGATTATCTGGATGAGGATTTCGTAGCAAGTCTTGTTGTAACGATGGCAAGTCGTATGCCGTTGCTCCGATCTTTTTACTGGGATGGCCTAGAGATGCCCGTTGACCAGCTTTGGGTCGCACTACGACAGTTGTTCGTTACCTGATCTGAGTAGCTTGCTAGCGCGTTCTGACAATGATCCAGTTGCCCCCTCTTGAAGACTATCGGCACCAGCCTCGGTTATCTTCCCGTCCGGAGTACCGACTCCGTACGTTCCCGTGCTTCATACCACTACTCAGGTCATTTCCGATGTAACTTACTGTCTAGCTTTTTGACTTCCGCGACCTTATTAGCTTTACACTTTCTGTAAAGTCGGAGTCCCTTGAATGGCTTCTAGGTTTGCGCTACTCGCCACCATATGGTCGCATCTGCTCATAAGCTCATGTTAGACGGACGCCCCGACGTTGAAAAACTTCCCCGCAGGTGTTGGCAGATGCTTCTTGAAGACTGCCCGAACCTCCAAGAACTAACAATAGGAGGTTCTGCTCCTTCTCCCCGTATCTTTGACATCCGCCACGTAACCGCTGGCCGATGGTCTCGGCTGCGAAAGTTAACATTAGGAGACATGCGACTTCTACCACCTGACGGTAAAGGGCAGATTTCAACGTTGAGCCAATTCCTGGTTGCACATCCTCGCTTGCAAGTTCTATCGTTTCTTCAGCCTGGTGGGAACGGGTTCCCGGCTAGCATCCCTTTGCCAATATCTGCGCTCCCGAATATGCACTCATTCTCCGGGCCTTCCAGATACATGAGATGCCTTCCTCATCCTAACAATATCCGGCATCTCAGTATTACGACCCTCCATCATAGCTTATCTGCATTTCCCCCGACCTACGCATTACTTAGGAGTTTGCCATCCCTGCTCTCTCTGACACTCTGGATTGACCTCTCCTTTGCAAATCGAGGTTTTGCCCCCGACGATGGCAACATTTTTCGAACATTGCTTGAATGTTGTCCTGCCCTTCTTCACGTTGAGATTTTTTGCTTCACGCGACCCTCATTTCACCTTGTAGGGCGTTCTTTTGTTTTGGATCACACATTCCTAACACCGTCTCTTCATCGACAGAAAGAGTTCTCTGCCGCACTTTGCCAATCGCCTCAACTACGTTCATTCTCATTGACAAAAGTCTACAAGCACAGTGATGAAGACATGGGGCACACGGCTGCACGCATAGCGCGTGACAACCCTCATATACAGCATTTTTCACTCCGTTATACGCAAGAATCGTGGCTCACCCATAGTTCGGGCCGTGTCAAACAGTTTGGACAGTATGAAGCGCTCGCTGGCGTTGACGGTCTACCTATCGGCCTTCTAGCCCACGAATGGGCCCTGAAGCCGTTCGGGCAGGCATGCTCTCGACACTATGTGCATCACTTCGAATCAGCGAAGAGTCGGCGCGGCAGTGGTTCGTCTCGCCTATCCTGGTCCTCTTCTGAACGTGTGCGGTCGCCCCGTCCACTGAGCGTATTGTCATTCAACTCGTTCCAATTTTCAACAAAGTAAACGCGATCGATAGACTCTGTAAATCGAAGTGTCCTTACGTGATAATTCAGATGTTAATTTACTTTTACTTCTACATCCTTGTTGCGCCAATCCTCGACGTATTATCAGGGCTTCGATTCGTTTTAACACTCAAAATGTTCTGTATTAAGTACATTATCATCATCGAGATTTTTCCACCACCGCCTTTAGTTCAGATGTCACTATTTGATATCAGAGATGTTGAATGCAATTGGGCCTTTAGCCTTAGGCCTGTGGGACCATGGGTGCTAAAGATGAAAGATGAAAGATATATATTGACTGGTTACATCGATATCACACGGACTCATATAATACATAGATAGATTAAGAAAGACGTGTTGCACACGTGCTCTATGCTCGTGATTCTGTTCCGATGACGCACGAATTCGAGGCACTTGGAGTCGGACCTTTCTACTGACCACAATGTTGTCTCTCGCACGTACTCTCGCGCGTCCTAGCGTCGCCCGTACATACGCTGTCCGCGTTTCCGCGCTGCACACTTTGCCAGACCTACCTTATGCGTATAATGTGAGTTGTATACAGCAGTCGTTCAAGCATTCAGCTGCTAACACCGAGAAAGGCTCTGGAACCCCATATCGCGGAAGAAATTATGAAATTGCACCATACAAAGCACCACCAGACATATGTTAATGGTTTGAACGCTGCTGAAGAGTCTTACCTCAAGTCAGAGTCGACGAAGGAGAAGATTGCTCTTCAACCTGCGCTCAAATTCAACGGCGGTGGTGTGTAACTTCTTATCCTGAAATCCAGCGGTGTCCACATAAATATCGATACAGGCCATATAAATCATTCTCTCTTCTGGAAAAATCTTGCTCCCGCGGACAAAGAGGGCGGCAAGCTCGAAGATGGCCCGTTGAAGTCTGCTATCGAACGAGACTTTGGCTCTTTCGAGGCTTTCAAGAAAACATTCAATGCCAACACTGCCGCCATTCAGGGCAGTGGCTGGGGCTGGCTGGTGAGCTCAAATTGTTTTGGGCTTTCTCTAGGCTGACTATGGATGGTACAGGGATATAATCCTTCAACCAAGAAGCTCGAAATCGTCACGACGGCGAACCAGGACCCTCTACTTTCCCACACGCCTATCATTGGTGTTGATATTTGGGAGCATGTGAGTAGTTGCTGCCTCAATTGGTATCTGACCCTCCTTTCTAAATCATATGTCACAGGCCTTTTACCTTCAGTACAAGAATGTTAAACCTGACGTAGGTTTCAAGTTGTCCACATTCTTAATCATTTCTGATCGAAAGAATACAGTATCTCAACGCTATCTGGAACGTTATCAACTTCAAGGAGGCAGAAAACCGTCTCTTAGAGGTCGCCAAGTAATACATACATTGCAGTTACAAAAATTAATTTGTATGTTACAATTCATAACGTTCTCATCAATAATGTCGAGACATACATCTGGCTAGCATACATGTTATTACTGATGATGAGCTAGACCTAAATTCCCGAGAGATGCTGTTCTGTTCTTAAGTTGACGCTATGTTCAAGAACGAAAGGATATTGGTAAGCAATTATGTACACAGAACTGTGACTAATTTACCAGGACTCAGTGTCCTTGACAACCCCCTCGACGGCTTGCTCATCTTCCAGCTGGCGGGAGTAATTCTTGACAATGACACAACCCCCTGCATGGTCGTCAGGCCAAAAGCATTCAAGGCGCAAAAGAAGACAACTGACAAATTTCAAACAACCAAAAGACAATGAAGAGGGTGACGGTGACACCCTTGATCATCTTGAGGGCATCATTGCACGCTCCTTGGGGATTTTTAACATTCGTGGAGTTAGCCAGGCAATCCTTAATGAATGAACCACCATCTTTAAAGATGCGGTACATGGCGTAAACACCGATTGCAAAGCTGAACATCAGGTGGGCCACGAGGAAGGAGAAGTTGAGCTTGACGAGCACAAGCTTGCGTCCTATCGCGCCGATCAATCTAAAATGCTCAAGGTCAGCCAACACCACGAAAATGTTGAAATGATCGATGCGCACCCTAGAAGTGACACAATGGCAAGAAGAGCGTAAACGGTAATGGTTATCCCGATAGATACTTTGCTTCCCGCTATGAGCATACGAAGGTAAGCTACAAATGTCAATTCAGGAAGACGTAGTTTGCTCACTAATTGAGTGAGCATTTAATGCGCCCGCAATTGCAATAAGGCCTCCTCCCAGGAGACCAATGAGAGCAATGACCTGAGCGGGCTGTAAGCCCCAACGAAAAACAAGACAGGAAAAAAGGAAAAACGCACAACTACACCAAACCTCGTTGGGAGGCAGCAACAGAAAGTACGAGTTGCAACAACAGTCATGATGAAATCTGATTAGTTAAAAGGGTCGTTGGGGGGTTGTGTCTTGTGTGGAGGGCAGATACGCGTAGCACGGATACAATCCGTTTTTTTTCCTTGTGTCGTGGGGGAACAGGGCCAGCCTATTAGGAAGAACATCATCAGAGATGCGCGGATTATATACCCTGGAGAGCTCCGTGTGATGCCGGTTACGCAGCCCATGGATAGGGCCGTTGTCAAGGGCTGTGCACTGCTTCATCAAGATCATCTCTTGACGATTGATGGAGGGACTCTGGTGATCGTTTGAAGTGTTTCCAAAGTATTTCCGGGGGTTCGGAGGACGGAAAGATAGAGATCGACGGAAGTTCCTCAGAGGAGAGACAAGAGATGATAGATACCGACAAAGCATAGGTAAGAATAGAAGAGAATTTGGACCATTAGATTTTGTTTAGCTTGATGTGTATAGGAGTGAAATGTAGGTTTTGCTGATGTGTTTCAAGTTGGCCGTTGGCGCTCCGACGTCGTGTGGATAAGGCTGAGACGTGAGGCTGAAGCTGTAAATATGTTACAGATGTAATTACAGTAAGATACAACTGGTGGTACAACGTGAATGGATTATTTCCATCCTATATAGGTATCCGGGAATCTGTTTAGCCATTATGCGGGAGGGATCAAAAAAAGTGCAAGAAGGGCATATGTAATCAGTTAGCAAAACAGCGCCTATAACCCTCGATAGTGAGCGGGGTAGTGGTTTTGGTATTCTGGAGAGATGCTTCTCGAACGCGATCTCCTGCTCGACGAACGGTGACGGTGGCTATGGCCATGACGGTGCTTGTGTTTTCGTGGTGCCGACGCCGTCTTAATGATGATCGGTGGTAGTTGTTGCTGTACCGCGGCGTTGCCCATCCCCGCGTAAGGATCTTGGGAGTATGACATGCTTCGTCCATGGTGAGAAGCCGTCTGTGGTATGTTGATAGACATGGGCTGGGCCTGATAGGGTTGGACTTGATATACCTGCGCCTGGTATGGTTGTGACTGGTAAGATTGACTTGAGTATAGTGGCGCCGTCTGGGGCTGATAGGATTGATTAGGGTATGATCCATGTCCCAAGGATAAAGCCTGGCCGTGTGGGTAGGGTGTTCCATGACTGGGCATGTTTATGGGCATGTTGTTACTGGGGTATGATCCATAGGAATGAGATTGACCACTGTAGCTCGTGGCGATGCCGGGGGGCATAGAGCCGGCATACCCGTCGCGTATTTGAAGCATAGGAGGACGCGAATGAGAGCGAGAACGAGCCCGCGAGTGTGAACGCCCACGTTGGTGATGGTTTAGGCGTGCAGATGTAAGTTCATCGTCGTGGGCGTAAGGATCGCCGTAAGCACTGCCAGCACTACCAAAGCGAGTGCGAGAGCGTGATCGGCGGAATCCTTCCGCTTCTTCTCTTCCCTGGGGAAATGTTATTGGCATAACCTGATCTTGATGACGGCAACATACCTCGTAAAATATGTTCGAGGCTGTCGCCGCTGCCGCTTCTGAAGCTGCTAGGCGTGCATGGCCGTCCAGCTGCCTGCCTGCATATGGAAGTAAACGCGCGGCTGTCGACCATCTATCAACCAATGCTAATGGAAAAGAAGTAGGTAGAAAAATACCTTCACCAACTGCGAGGCCGATCAGACCTTCGCGTTGTCTGTGTGGATCTCCGCTCAAGGGTTCGTACATGGAACTGTTGTGGATCCAAGTACGATACGCCTCATAGGCAGCGGCATGTCCAATATCGCTAGGAAGCATATTGCTTATTTCACCCTGAAAGTATCGTTAGCTAAGATGAAAAACAAAGAAATTATTCTTACAAGTCCGGCATAGGCGCGTAGGTGCCAGTGCCTGGCTTCATTGGTTCCAACACCTGCGCTTGTGGGTGAATGTCCAAACCCTGTATAATCTCGAACACGGTTCCATGCATGGTCAAAGAGCGACCTGTTAGATGTGGATTTCTTAAGTATAGATCTTACAGGAAAGGTCATTTCCCTCACGGATCTTGAGTGGCGGCGTGAGCACGATAAAAGTCCATGCCTCCCCCTTTTAAAGGGATCGGAGCCGTAGTAGTCAGCGCCTCGTGTTTGAGAGACTCAGGGCAGAAGCTCACAAGATGGTTGGGACTGAAAATTAGGAGTGGGTGGAGGCCCAAATTGATACTTTGTAATTTGATTAGGTTCACGGACGGAAAAAAGGAAACGACAGATTGGCTATGATACCTGAGGAGTTCCCCATGTTGGTGAGGTGTGCTGATAGTAACTGTATGACATGAGCGGCTTAAGCGGTCACAGGGATGGATGTGGGGGGTCAAGTCAGCAGCGGAGAAGATAAAGAACATGAGGAGGAGCCCATCTGATGTGACGTCACTATATTGCTGTGACCTCAAGCCCGTTGAGGACGGCAGAGACGAGCAAGTGCGATGACGACGAGCAGGTAGCCATAGTAATTGTAGACGATGTATAGAGTACTTCACCCCGTCGTTGACGTTGAACGAACAACGGCTATCAACATTTACTACACGTGCCATCATCCATGAACGCGTCTTGTCCCTCTCCACCACCTCCATGTCAGGTCAGTGTCTTCTCTACCTTCGTGACACTGCCTAACCGTCCATGTAGACTTCTCAGTCTTTTCTAGTTCTCATTTTGACGCGAATGAATATGCCAATGCTATACTTGCTGGTGAACCATACCCCTCGGACTCTAAACCTGCCGTAAAACTCGCAGTGTCACCGCAAGATCTTCCCTCAAAAGAGGACATTTCTGTCTCGATATCCAAGCTCACATTTTCGATAGAAGATGTGTCTAAGCAAATCAAGAACGTCGTCAGTCCTTGCCCGGTCACAATGACGATCCTCGTTAAACTTTTATAGGTTTCCACTCATCATGAAGCCCTTCTCTCACAAGCTGCCACCGCGCACAACCTTTCAGGGTCTCTGACGTCTGTTAGAGGAGGTCTTAACGATCTTGACGCCTCTCTCGACAAGCAAGTGCTAAGCCTAATTCCACTTCAGCCACTTACATCAACTTCCGCAGACTTCGCCTCAAAATACGCGCACCATACCAATCCCTGCAAGCACATGTATCGCGTTTGCAAAAACTGCAAGAGGCTTCCGAGGTCCTACGTCGCACGTCTCGTTTCGTTATTCTGGCCCGTAGACTCCAGCTTCAAATGGCCAGCATGGATGCATCTACCAGCACCGCTGAAGCACCTGTCAAATCCACGAAGACAGAAGGCTCCGATGCCACGGGTCTGTTCATTTCAGGAGAGTCCGAGGACGAAAAGGAACGTACTATCGCAAAGGCGGCACTGAGTATCGCGGAACTCGGTATGTAGGAATCGACTCATGTTGCTTGTGATCTCTTGCCCTGACCGCGAAATCAGTTGCCCTACTAGATGGTCCCGATAATAATTATGTCGGCAATCTGAGTAGGAACAGAGAACGAAATACGGAAATTGTAACGCATGCCGATGACAGTCGCATGGAACGCCAAGTTCCTCTTCGATCCATTACCGCAATTGCTGCACACGTGCGATCAATCGAAGAGGCTCGCACAAAAGTCACCAATGAAATGGAGAGCATGGTTTTAACTGGACTAGGCACTCTGGTTCGTCCGTCCTCTGTTCGTCGATGACCGCCTTAACAGGGTTTTCCTTTTGCGATTTAGAACCAGTCATTACTTGCATCCTCCCTTCAAACTGCATATAACCTCCGGGTTCTTCCACAACTTGTACAGAATCTCATCTTAGATCTCTCTCAGGCTGTCGAAGAAAGGATACGTAGTGCATTTGATCTCACAAAAATATCCAAAGAGGCGCTAGCGAAAGGTTGTGTCCACCTTTCGCCCGCACATGCTCTGGTGTCTGATATTTCAATTTAATCACAGATACTGTACTCACTTCTTCACCGCAATCGCCCCCGACGTATCGGTCGCGTATCAGAACCGAGCCAACGAATGTCACTGCACCCCAATTCACTGCAGCCCTTTGGTCGCGCCTCGAGGTGATGATCGAAGACATGGCGGATTGCTGTATCAAGGTACGTGTTGAGTAGAGAGAAGAAATGTCAGAGTGATCAAATGCTACGTGAACTAACCCACATGACCTTCGCACATGCGTTTTGTGGACGCCACAAGCGCTTTATGTCGCCTCGTGTATGTCCTAACCTGCAGGTGTAAATTTCCCTGTTACACAATCTTGCGATTGATGCGGCCTCTGAACTCTTCTCCTCTTTTGGCAGTCACTCTCTGTGAAGGCCTTCCTATGAATCGAACTGACCTATGTGTTTGTTCATAGGTTTACACCCTGGAAAAGGTATTGAAACTCAAAAAGGATACTGTGACACAGGCTTTATTCCTCGACGAGGCAATGAAGGTGAATTCTAATGTCAAAATATGTAGCAGGCAATAACTTGACGGAGTTCCCAATTCCGGCCATCCAGCTTCTGGAAAATAAACCTAGCGCCACTTTCTGGACGTCACTCGGTAAATCCCTGGAGAAGCATGCCCGCGACGCAACGAAAAGTATGCCTTTCATTTCGTAGGGCTAGGCTGTACTTGAACTTCGGCAGGCTCCACTTTCCTGCAACAGACTTTGAGCACCGGGTATCCAAAACTTTTGCGGCTGTTCCACGAGTTCTTCGCGAAGATTGCTGTTCATACTGACACCGTGTATGGACCCACATATCAAAGGTACGATTTCCTTCTGTGCGGCATGTTCCTGTCATTTGATTATTTCGTTTACAGCCCAGAGACCGTATTTGTTCTCCGTGCCCTTTCCCACTTCGAGACGCTGTATGTCTCAAGGTCATCTAATAAACTTAATGAGGCCGTGGCACAGGCATTTTCTGGTGGTGTTCGCGCACCTCCAGGTGCCACTGAAGGTATCAACATTGCACGTACAGTCATTAATGAGCTTGATTCAGCAAGATTCGATCCCTTGTTGGTTCGCGCGGTTGCGAAGAATGCATCTTCTAGCATTAACCTGCTTCTTTCGAGGGTTGATGGCTTGGTGAGTAACTCATTTGGAATTTCCACACTCAAATATCTGATGTGTGTACAAGGTGGTGAGAGATCGATCAGCGATGACACTCATAGGCCCAACAGCAACAGCACAACAAACGTCAAATGCTCAATTAGCAACATGTCTCTATCAGTGTTGGCTTAAACTAGACACGCTCCGAGGTGACCATACAGAAGCCGTCTTTGATGCGTTGAAACCTAGTGTGCAGGTACCCCTAATTTCCTTGTTCTGATGGTGGATGGATTCTGATTCTCCATAGAACGTGTACAAGTCATACGAGCAATTGGTGGACCCCCTCATGATGGCAGTTCGACGGGAGTTGAGCGCGATCATGGTCAAACTCCATCGAATGGACTTTGGAAAAGACGTGGATCCCATGTCAAGCATGGGTGGCTCCAGCGTATATATGAAAGAACTTGTGGAGAAGCTAGCTTTCATAAAGTCGGAGATTCTGAACAAGTTCACAATTGGTGATGCTGGCAAGACGTGGTATGCTTCTTCCTCCACCAGTTTTATCGGCACAATTTGACTTTGATTTCATAGGGTTCTATCTATCGTCAAGTATGTGATCAGGACATTTGTGATGCATGTCTCAATCGCTCGGCCGCTCGGGGAGAGCGGGAAGCTTCGATTAACGAGAGATATGACTGAGCTCGAGTTCTCCCTGAGTGCCTTTTTGGGTAATTCACAAAGCAAACGCGGTGGAGACTTGGAGATAATCGGGGATGAGTACCGTATTCTTAGAGCAATGAGGTCAGTGTTGCATTTATACAGCTTGCTATGCAACGAGTAACACTGAAAGATAAATAGGCCACTGCTATTCCTCGACAACGCGATGCTAGCAAATCCTGAGCGTACAGCAGGTTTGCCTCCGCTCATCGTTTTGCACCATATTCTTGTCCGGTCTCCGATGCCATTGCCGCATAATTTGCATGGATGGCAAGAAGCCGAATATGTCCGATGGGTGGGCGAACACACCGACAGGGAGGCTTGGTCCCTCATTGAGGGCGGTCTCAGTCATTGGGAAAAGGTGTCGGAAAGCGAAGGAAATGATAATGCTGCTGCGAAGGAGTATGTCGAGCTGGCTCGAACAGTTTTGCGGGATGCGCAGAAATCTTGAAATTTGATGTTTGTTATTAGTAGTGTATTGCATCCGGGGAAATTTGAGTCAGGGTTCTGAGTCAAGGCTACAACTCAACGTCCAAGCACTCTGCCAGCAATGGCCTCCTTCTTTGCCCTTCGCGCCCGTGCAACATCCAGAAATCTTTCGATAAGGTCTTTCTCTTCTACCCTTCGTGCTGCCAACAATGAGGCGCCAAAGCCTCCCAAACCTATCGACGACTCGACCTCGGCGCTGGACTACAAGAGGGTGCACAAGTTCCGCCCTCCTCCTCTGCCAGCCATGGACTTGCCCCGTTCCAGGAGTGCAGAGGAGGCTGTCACGAACATCCTATATAATACCCCACCTCCAAGTTTGCAACCTTTTAAAAAGTATGTCGATTGACATCTGTTGACTCCTGTCAAATCTTTACTTTACACCCATGCAGGCATATCCTGAATTGTCTGGTTCAAAACGAACCCGGTGTCCTCTCCCGTGTCTCTGGAATTCTCGCAGGCAGGGGATTTAACATCGACTCTCTGGTTGTTTGCCGCACGGAAATCCGCGACCTCAGTCGCATGTGTATTGTCCTCAGCGGACAAGATGGTGTTGTCGAACAGGCTCGCAGACAACTTGAGGACCTTGCAAGTTGCCTCTTGTTTTTTTGTTTCATTTTCATTAACCTTTTTTCAAGGTGCCTGTGTGGGCCGTCCTTGATTACACCGAGACGCGTACTATTGCGCGTGAACTCCTCCTTGTGAAAGTGTCTATTCTCGGGCCGGAATACCTTGAGGACCAGCTTGCGGGTGGACCCTCGCATGATCCACGGGTAGCGCACCCGTCAAAATTGGAGCGCGAGACTGTCCTCGCACATCACTTTGAGCATAGCGCCGAAGACCCGCAGTCAGGGCTGATTACCCCTTCACAGGCTCTCCGTTCGAAGCACCAGCACCTCCAGTCGATCTCGACTCTGGCTAGCCAGTTCGGCGCAAAGATCGTCGATGTCAGCGAGAATAGCGTCATTGTTGAGTTGACCGCTAAGACGACTCGTGTGGAGGCCTTCCTTAAACTTGTGAAGCCCTTTGGTATTCTTGAGGCTGCACGGACCGGTAAGACTTGTTGCTGTGTCCATTTTCTTTGACTTTCTTAATAATAAATATTTTCTAGGTCTGATGGCGATGCCTAGAACGCCGATCGGCCCGCATGCTGATGAAGAAGAAGGCGTCCTTGAAACTGGCGGAGCTGTCGACGCAAGCCTTCTCCCCCCTGGTTAAACAATGCACTTAAATTTAATACCAGTCGAAAATTTTAGGCATGGATCATCTTCCAGTTTTCTCATGTCAGTGCCTCCGAGCCATACGTACATTGTACAGATTCAGAGTGGCCATTGTTCTGCATATACATGATTGTGTCAATGATAGCAGCAGCGGATGTTGTGCATCATCTTCTCTCTTGTGAACGGCTTAGTTTGTCAACTGAATGGGGTTCGTCGGGTGTCGGTGACCTAAATGGAGAAAAGAACACGACCGATAAATTCATTCCTTTGCACACTAGAGGCACGTGGTCGCGACAAACCCATTGTTCTCTCTTTCAAGCTTCATTGTCGCGACAAGAACCCCCATTGTTGTACGTTAATCGCGAGGAACATGAGAAGAACACGGATGTAAATGACGTGGGAGCAAAATTAAAAAAATTCCAATGATGAGAAAGACTTCCATTGGGCGTGCTCTAGATTTTTTTTTTACATAGTAAGTATAGAGGGGAATGGTACAAAGCGATAATGATATGATTAATATGCTGAGGGATTCAGATGCAAAGTGGGGTGGGAGATGCAGGGGATTGAGTGGGTGTGGTTAAGAAAAAGATCCCTTATAAAATGCGATAACGATAAACAAGAGATAGATAGGAAAGCAACTACACGCAGTAAATGAAAGCAAGTGTCGATACCGGGTGACGGTGGTAAAGCAGGATGCACTGAGGGGCTGCCCTTGAGGCAGGCATACCTGGATGACAATGAAGAAAGACAAGGAACGAGGGAGGAAGACGTGATGGAGCATGCATGGGAGGTCGTAAAAATGATAGATATAGCAGTACAAGCACAGCAAAAGAGCAATGTGAGCGTGGTTATGAAAGCGGAGATGCTTTTGAAACGGGGAGGGCTGGAGAGCATTCAGACGTCGATAAGATCTTGCATCGCAAATGATGCGTTCCAGCTGCCAGCGACGCGACGTTTGCCAGCGTGGACGGCGCCGGCGGGTGGCACATACGGAGTATGAACAGGTGCCTCTACGACCTCCTCTTCTACGGGAGGAGGCACTGCGTAATCGAAGGTGGGATTGAAGTTGATGTATTGATCCAACTGGAAGCCCTGCTCGACAGTGGCGGAAGGCAGAGCAGAACTCTCGGAGGGTGATGGTTGTGACGATGGACCGGCCATGTTTTCGAAGCCGTTGTTTTCCGGGATAGTATTCTCGAAGAGTGATTGGAATGTCCCCATGGTAGGATCCCATTGTAATTGCGAGAAATCAAAGTCCATTTGGCCGACTTCAACCTCGAGAGGGCCAACAGCTTGTTGATCCAGGTTGCCTTGAGCGACAGGATTAATCTGCAGCTGGAAGCAGTCCCTCCCAGTGTTAGTCAGGAACTGGTCGAGAGTCGGGTGGAACTCTGGATTTTCAAGCGCCCACTGTTCAAGGCCATCGCTAGCAAACGGCTGGATGCCAAAAGACAGATAGTCGTCGTTGCTTTCCTGTGGCTTCTCTGGAGTCAGTTTGATGTAAACACTGTGGCGATGATTACATACTGTCGAAGCCTCAGAGGCATTCGCGACCACGGGGTACTGCTGCTCCTGGATCTCGCCAAGTTGAATGGCTGGTGGTTGCATGAATTGTTGGGGGAAGTAGAGGTCGTTCTGGAGGGTTGGGGAGTCTGTGGGTGTGGTGCGATAGTGTGATGAAACAGTGGGGTGGGGGGCGACCAAATAGGTGGATTCTTGAGCGACAGGATATTGGACAGCGGCCTGGGGGGCGGCAGTATGGGGCCTATAGTAAGATTTCGCGCCTTGGGAAGGGGCATCTTGTTCGTTGACGCGTTCGTAATTGTTGGGAGCGCTAGTTGGTTGAGGTAGGAATTGAGATGGCTCTGGGCTGGGCGAATCGGCGGCAGACATGGGCGGAGAAGGTCCGCCCTGCAGGTACTGGGCAGAGTCGGCGGGGAGGAACGGATACGCGTGTGATGTGAAGGGTAGTTCACGACCGACGCGCGAACGCGACCCCTCAGCGGTACCTTGAGCGCTATTGCGCTTCTTCCTCGTCTTCCTCTTATCTTCCTTTACCTTCTTCAGCTCTTCCTTGATCTCCTTGCTCTTTGGCATATACCGGTAGTTTGGATAGAGAGCGGCGTGTTCGAGTTTCTTGACCTCTGCGCGCCGTTCATACTCTGCCTTGACCTCGGGTTTCTCCGTCTTCCACATTGTGGATATTATTCTGGAGACGTCTGCTTGTGATCTGCTTGTGCCCGGGGGTGGAGGAGCAAGGATCGCAACCATGTCTGATCTGTAGAGAATCCATGAGTTTGGGGGGCGAGGAATGGGGGCGCTGTCAGCGGCACTAGTGCGCTGCTTCTCCACTGCAGGCATTGTGGAGGAGGGTATAGAAGAGAACGGAATGGCAAGGAAGGGAGAGAGATATAGTTGACGGTAAAGTGTTGAAATCGAGTAAACCACTTGTGGGTCCAAGTATTTTCTTGTTTGTCCCGCTTTGCCCAAGCAATCCCACGTGTTGGCCCCTTCCCCGCTGCTTTCCCAGTTATCCAGTTAACGCGTCGATGTTTTGTAGTTCTCAAGAGGCCTAGGAGTGAGCAAGGTCCAGAAAAAACTATTCGTAATGACCACTAGCTGTGCAGCACGACCCAGAGGTAGAATCCATTATTCGGGGTTAATTTCACCATAAGATCGCCAATATTGCAGAGTCCCGGCTGCCCGAAGCCTTGCTTTGTCTGTGGATAATTAACGTCCTTGTAAGGACGCCGCGAAACAAGACATGTAATCAACTAATCAGGAATGTTCCCGCGCAAACTTTGAAACAAGACTCCGTCCATACGTATTCCCGCCATGTATTCATTTCCTCAACGTTTCATGCCGCAAAATCATGTGTGATATTTTCGAGGTAATACAATTGATAACAGACACACCCCCCGCGGGATGTTGTTGGGTAAATGACGGTACTTGTACACGGGTTTTGTGTGAAAAACCTAAGACTGGAGCGATAGCCAAGGGACGAAAACGACGAGTGCTCGAGAGAACGAGTGATAGTGCGAAGGAAGGGGGTGAGTGGAGTGAGAGAAGAACGTGATCAAACTAGAAGAGAGAAACATGTGTAAGGTGTTGCGAGACGCGAGGCGCTTAGTAACCGCCACCGCCGCCCTGCTGGTAACCTCCACCGCCGCCAGAGTATCCTTCAAGAAGGAAAAGTGAGCCTGTGTCGACGAGATATCTCAAATCACTGACCTCCATAGCCACTATTACCGTAGCCGCCGCTGCCGCCGCCGCCGCCACTCTGGTAGCCACCACCATATCCACCGCCTCCACTATATCCACCACCACCTGGAAAAATATGTCAGTTTCGTCGGGGGCCGTACTAGAGAACCGCACCATAACCTCCACCGCCGTAACCTACAAGACATTCTTTAGTAATCAATCCAATACTCAACAAAGCAAGAACACAAACCTCCTCCTCCTCCTCCTCCTCCACCTGAAGGACGAGCATTAGCAAGGTTCACTTTGATCCTCCTGCCATCGAGGTCCTGCTCATTCAATCCGCTGATCGCAGCCTCAGCTTCTTGGCTGGTGCCAAAGGTCACGAAACCAAAGCCACGGGAACGACCAGTATCGCGATCGCGCATAACGATGGACTACACGAATAACAGTCAATTCATCTTACACAACAACAATGACGAGATGGGGCGCAAGCGCAGGGAACAGCATCATCGTAGAGACAGATAAAATTGCGCACATCAAGGACCTGACCAAAATCGGAAAATGCCTAAAATTGGAAAACATAAAATATGATAAGAAACATAATCAAGAGCAACAAGAGTGATCGAATGCATGCATAGCGACCCCTTCAGAATAACTGACTTGACGGAGAGTATCGTCCGTAGTGTTCCAACTCAAATTACTGTGCCAAGCGCAAACAAAAGTCACTGTCAGTATCGCCCCCCCTATCGACCAGGGAAGCACGATTGGAAACCCATGGGGACTGCGCAGACTAACCCAACATATACTTTCGCAGACATGACGAATACTAAAACGGTCCTGTTTAACGAGTCCTAGAAACGGAACCGACACGGAAAACGGGAACTGGTGGTGGTTGTGGAGAAGGAAAAGAAGTCGCGAGGGTGAAGCCGTAAATCTTTTATAGAGTCTGGCATCATTACAAACTCCGCCCGTTACCTCAGCGATCATTGAGCTTTTCATTTATGGTTCTAGAAGCTTCTATGGGACGTTGAGGGGACGAATAATCGCATGGAGAGCGCCTAAGCGGGGTACGACCAGGTCTTGTGGTCGAAGGATGGCGGAACTATCTGTACCATGATCCGTCTCATGACAAGGGCCATGAGAGAATGTCTCCGGAATCGAGGCCACAGAGCCGAGATTACAAAAAGTGATCGATCTAGTATTTGATAATAAATGCAATGCAATGAAACGGGATGTTCATGAAAAAGTCACGAGTAAGTAACAAGGAAGACGATATATGGAATCTGTTCGTTGAAGATCATTAATAAAGTAGTTGATTTGCATGGGTGGTCGTTAGGTGGTCGTTAAGAATTGTGGTTAACCTGTTCAGATAGATGACTTCCTGTTTTTCTCCTTCTTATCCTTCTTCAGCTTAGCTTTGTTCTCACCGTCACCCTTGATACTGCCAGCAGGGCTGTCATTCCGTGAACTTCCCTCGGCTCGCTGAGCGTCATCATCAGTGGAGACCCTGGGCGAGTCTCTCTTCAAACTAGGGAATCCGGGGATGCCAGGGATGAGTGAGGACGAAGAACTCTGCCGACGAGTAGTAAGGGATATCCTTCGTGCCAACCTCTGGAAGTTTTGCGACGAGATACGCTTGCGCTTGGGTTCGCTTTCGGGGTCGGGAGTGCCAGTCCGAGAGGGAGGCGTAGTAAGATGGGCAGGGAATGAGACAGCAGGTGCCTGTGGGGTGGAGACACGTTCGGACTGCGTCTCCGATGGCACATGAGGCGGTGACTGAGGGGGTGACTGAAGCGGCGATTGAGTCTCCGGTTGGGACTCTGGCAGCTGTTCTGGCTCCTCCGTGGACGGGAATGCTAGAGGAGCAGTGACAGGAATGATGGGAATTGGAGAGTGGATTGGAGGGCTGCTCGGTGCAGATTCCTCTTGTTGCGGCATTGGGATTTCGATTGGTTCCACAGTCGGGGTTGGGGTGAGATCTTCCGAAAGGTCGACCAGATCACCATCTAAAGCTGCAGGGACTTCTGGGGGGACCTCAACCGTCTGTACGTCCACCGATGGAGCCTCCTCAGAGGTCTCCAAAATGGGTTCAGGTTCAGGTTCAGGTTCTGCGTGAGTTTCAGGTTCTTCCAAAGAATAGCCGGAGACCTCTTTCTTGATGCTCTGGTCGTCGAGAGAGACACGATCATCCGATGCAGAGACCTGGTCTGCCCACATAGATGCAAAAATGCCATCTTGTGCCAATAACTCCTTGTGACTACCTTGCTCGACAATCTGACCGTCCTTAAGAACCAGGATTCTGGAAAAAGGTCATCAGCAACTGCATTAGCTCCGTGACTGGAAACTCAACCACTTACAAATCAGCAGAAGCGATGGTCTACGCAGAATTGAAGTTAGTAGTGTGAACCTATAATAGAAAGTAATTTGCATACCGACAACCGATGGGCAATGGATAGGGAAGAACGGCCCTTAACGAGGTTTTGCAAGGCTTTCTGGATGTCCTTTTCAGTAGACGTATCCAAGGCACTATATATGACGGTTGAGTAAAAGAGTAGATATAGAAGAATAAAGAAAAAAAAACCTGGTAGCTTCGTCCAACAATAAAATCGGAGGATTCTTTAGAAGTGTTCTTGCAATAGCGACTCGCTGTTTCTCGCCTCCACTAAGTCGGACGCCGCGTTCCCCGACCTTAGTTTCATACCCTGTCATTATTCGTCATCAGCGAGGGATGAGTTAGGGTTTGAGCATGCTTACCATCAGGGAAGCTGATAACACGGTCGTGCATTTGAGCGGATTTAGCAGCAGCTTCAATTTCTTCTGCGGATGATCCAAATTTGCCATACCTATTAACAAACTATATGAGCATTAAATGAAAAGGCACATATTGAATCCATACCCGATGTTGTAGCTAATGCTGGCGTTGAAAAGAACAGAGTCTTGAGGAACGACACCAATCGCTTGTCGGAGACTCTTCTGCGTCACGTCACTGAAAAACATCTTGAGATAGAGCACCTCAATAAAAATGAGCTTTCCTCACCGAATGTCATGGCCGTCAATAAGGATTCGGCCTTCGCCTTCTCCAAGATCATAAAATCTATATAGAAGACGAAGGATCGTGGATTTTCCGGCTCCAGATTCTCCGACCAACGCCACTGATCCTCCCTTCGGAACTTTGAATGAAACCCCATGTAGTGCAGTTGTGCGGCTATCGTATGAGAAGCTGACGTTCTCTACAAGAACTTCAATCAATTTGAGGATGAAATTCACGCAGAATAAACGTACCAAACTCGATTTCGCCATCGTGAACAACCAAATCAGGTGCATTGGGTTTATCGTTAACCTCTGTGGGCTCGTTCAATAATGCCAGAAGCTTTTCGGTATCTACCAACGATTGGTTGATAGAACGATAGATGTACCCGAGTTGGTTCAAGGGGCCATAGAGCTATTTCAAAGTGAAAAGGAGTTAATCGGAGGTCAATGGACACGCATGCAGAATCTCACCTGTGCCAAATACGTAATGAATTCAACGAAGTTGCCCGAGTCTGATTCTCCTCTGGTGACCCGCATTGCAACAATCAATGATCCGACAAGAAGACCAAGAGTCTAGACGGAAAGTCAGCTCAGTATTCCGACGTCACGTCGAGATCTTCTTACGATGATAAGGTTCTGAACCATGTTCAAGAGGTTAAGGGAAACTGCGAAAGGTGGATGTTAATCGCGGTCAAAGATGAAAGAATATATACGCACTGATCACTTTATACTCCAGGGCCTGATATTCACGCAAAGCATCTCGGTATCTCTCGCCTTCATGTTCTTCACCGCCGAAGTATTTGACAGTTTCGTAGTTCAATAAGCAGTCGGTATGAATACCCCTAGTAACCTGAAGCAGAATATCACAAGAGACCTCTGGAGTCAACGAACTGCACTTACAACATCGCGTTCGTTCATTTTTCTTCTGATTTTGGTGCGCCATTTTGTGAGGATTACACTGGCAGCGACTGTGAAAGAGATTAAGTCGGTGCGTCATGCCGCGTGTAACCGATAGACCAACCATAAGCCAACATGACCACGAAGATGACTGCAGCCAAAGTCCATTCAAATATAACCACGAAGGCAATCAAAGCAACAATAATGTCTATAAAAGTGGGTATGATGTTGAACAAGATGAGCTATAAAGGCAGGTAAATCAGCAAGAACGATATCCCTGAGAACTGAACGAACTTCAAAAGTGTGGTTGATGGCAGCGCCTCGATCAAGAACACGCAAGATTTCTCCGGTCTTTCGGCGGGTATGCCATGCAAAGGACAAGTTGAGGAGATGGTCGAAGGACAACTGGGACATTTCTGGGGAATAGATCAGCAAATTTACAATATAACGAGACCTTCGTTTCCCTACCTCGGTCGGAATACTGCATCACAGGTGCCCAGAGAGCCTGTGATATACTATTAGCAAGTTGTAATAGAAGCCAAAGTAATAAACGAAAACACCTACATCGCGAACCGCTGCTAAACCACCGCTGCCCTGCAAGAAACGCAGGCCAACATAGGTGAAGAGGAAGGGCCAAGGAGACCGTTCAGACGGCTTTTCAAGCCGTCTAACCACCTGCCCAAGAGCCAGGGGCATGGCGAGATTGATGACGCGTCCCAACAGCAAGATCACGACACACAGAGACTACCAAGATGGAATATATCAGCTGATGTTCCCAGCGAACGAGTGTTCGACATACTGCAAGGAGTTGGAGATAGCTGTCTTTGGTTGGCCAAAGATATGGACTCAAACGTCGAATGCGCCTCCAAATTTCCGACCATGAAGGATCCAAGGAAATTTCTGGTTTGGAATCAGCCTATAAGTACATAGGGTATTCATCTTTAGGCCGATCAGTCATTGATAGATGAAACAAGGCGTGCCTTGGAATCGGGAGCCGTCGATGGAGCAGGAGTAGCAGCGCGTGTAGCAGGAGCCGAACGTTGTAAGTTAGAACGAACAGTGCCGAATGTTCCATATTTACTTGACTCTGTTGCTAAGCCCGAGAGGCCCGAAGGTTGGGTGTTGACTCCTGGGGGAAGAAGCAAAGAAGAAGCGGTAGGAGTTGGGGCTTCCACGTCTTCATCAGACGGAAGTGTGGTGTATACAGTTCTTGGGGTCAAGAGTGCGACAAGCAGTGGGGCCAAGAGTAGGACGCGAAAGACAGGGAAGGCGAAATGAAGCAATGTGATGATTGGTATGCTTGATGGGTTTTCGGGAATCTGAGGACCATCTAAACAGAATAAATATGAGCGATACGTAAGGTGACGATACACAGACGCGTACCATTCCTGGAAGCTTGAATGCGGAAACCGAGCAGAATGGCGAGGGCAATATCAAGTACTAACGCAACTGCGACAGAAGACTTGACGCGTTTCAAAGTCCAAACATGGACACCGTGAATATCCTTCCAGGACCCCAGGGCAGCCAAGCCAGCAAAGGCCACAAGACCTACAACAGAGTTGATCTCGATACTCGTATTGCGAGGCCACTGCTTGTCCAACACGGCTTGAACGGCAAATGTGAGTCCATCGAGGAAAAATGTAAAGGCAGCCAATGAAAGAAAAGTTAGAATGAAAGCACGCCGAGGAACGTTGACAGCAACCACAACAGAAGTAATTGGCGAGGGAGAGGTTGGAACTGGAGGATGAATGAATAGTAGAGAGATAGTCGAAAGTAGGACAAAAGTAGGCGACACTGCCCGTATGATAAGAACGGGAAGATAGGAGGCTGCTGGGAACGCAGACAACATCGTCGCCGCCAACTTGAGGTGGACGAGGATGAAGGGGATCAAAGGAACAACGGTCGCTTATATTCGAAACACGTGGCGGGGATCAATTATTATCTTCACGTAATTTCGCTTTGTTCTCCTGAGACTGCAATGACATCTCGCATGAGCGAATTGCATATACAGTTAGTTCTTGTCTGTGATCACCACGTCGAAAAAAGGTGGCCAAGTAATTGCTAGGTGAGGCTCAGAAAAAAGACTGTGACAGGCCTAGCTTCGACACCGGACCGACGTTGGACAACCTTCCTTTCTTATAGCTTGCAGTCACAAACGGCTGGATCATGGGGCTTCTCTGCCGAATTCCTTGAACTGGAAGGATTTTCACGGCCGATTCCCGAAGGCTTAAAAGAACTCACATGATTTTCTAGAGTTAAAAGTATATACATCGAAACACGACATGATGGCCCTTGGCACCAAAGTGATGCCAAATTTCACGCATGGAAATTGATTAAGCTGAATACATACGTGCTGTATGTTGCCATGCACACGTTTCAGTGGGGTCGTTATAGGACATACACATACCAAGCGCTGCGGTCACCTAGCCCCTCAACCTCCTCAGCATGCAAGCTTGACCCACGCCTGACCTCTTTCTTGTTGTTTTCAGACCAGAAGTACAGCAGTGTGGCTGCGGCGAAGAAGCCCATGGCGACAGAAAACACAAGAAGTGTTATAGTCCCAGAGGTATACCGAGGGCCTGGGGACAGTGTTCCCAAGAGCCAGGTGGACAAGATACCACCTGCATTCGTTACGCCGGATAGGAAGGCTATCGAGGTTGCTCGTCGTACGTGCGGAGAAACATTATTGGCAACCCATGCAGCGAGAGCCGGCGAAGTGCAATTGATTCCACTAACAGTCAAGAATAGGCTTCCGTACAATACGGCTTTTTCGCGGGAAGCTTGAGGGGGAAAACGCATCAGGCCACGGACTAATTATAATTAGGGGGAATAACCTGCCTAGGAACATGGCAAACCCGATGACGCAGCAGATCGAAGAGAAAATAACGACGGCACCACGACAGCGATATCTGTCTGCGAAGAACGATGCAGCATTCGTCACTGAATCCAGATATTTAGCGTGCTTCGATTGAAAGCTGGTAAGAGAACTTGCAGAGGAAGGCAGCACCGTATGGGCCGACTGTCATCAGTTGCGTGCGAGTTGGGGTATATCCAAGCCCCTGTACAATGGTGGGGATAAAGCTAGTGAATTAATCAATGGTTACGTCGCGTCAGATTATTTCAAGGTAGCTCACTATCCCAAAGAATAGACAATCGTCCCTAAAGAAACCAGATTTAAGCAACAACATTGTTGAAAATTTGTCGTAAAGGCATACCGTTCAAGAAATAGACACAGCACAGAAGCCATATCTGAGGTAGGAAGAACGTCTTGCGGACTTCCGCCCAGCTGAAGCTATCTGCCTCTTCGTCCTTACCAATGGCACCGCCCTCACGCAAAGCCGACATGACATATGCTTTTTCTTCAACGTTCAAGAACGAGGCATGAGCGGGTGAGCGTGGCAGAATGAAGAACGCGATGATGCCGAATGCGACTGTGAAAGCTCCTTCTACAATAAATATCCAGGCCCATGCTGCATGCCCCCCTTTGCCATTGAGGTTCATGATCGCAGTTGCGAGTAGACCACTGAAGGCGCCTGCCAGGGAAGAGGACGAGAAGAAGACAGAAATCCTGTTCATGGATCACTTAGCGACTAAACAGTGTTCTAATGATCAAGGTATATTTACCTGGTCTGCAGCTTCTCCCGGGGGTAGAAGAACGATAAGTACAGCACAAGACCCGGAAGAATACCTCCTGTAACAAGCATTCAGGTGGACATTGCACCGACCCGTAGGAAGAACGGACCTTCGAAGAGCCCAAGGAAGAATCTGCAAGCAAGAAGCCCAGAAAATGTTTTGACGACCCCTGTAAGAGGTTTGATGCGAAAGGACGATAAAACAGAATGCGAGGAAACAGACCTTGAACCGTTGTCACAACACCCCACAACGTAAGCAGAGTTGGCAGTAAGAGATTTGGTCCAACGATCTGCTGTATTCGTCAGGATTCACATATGATGAGCAGAAGGTGAAGGAAACTTTCTTTGAGTAAAAGGTTCGAGGGAACCTCAGAAAGGATATATGGGCTTTAGAAGTGAAATAAGCACGACCTCAGTACAGTACAGGAAAAATAATTAACTTACATGAACGTGATTGTCAAAGCAATGCTGTACTGTTGAAGATTTAGCTAATGAACCCGATGGAAATCCAAGTTATAATACTTGGTAGTTTGTCATATGGAGGTCCTCTTGCAAACCTGCGACGCGAGCATTGCCGAAATTTGTTCTATCCTGTAAGGGAGACTGAGTTAGCTTATACTGTCACCAGGATTGAAGCGGCTCACCAGCCACGACAAGAAGTAGAACATGGTGACAACAGGGAGTATACATAAGTCCAGCTTCCACCAGACTTTCTTGTTCAAGACAGCGCGTTCTTGATCCGCGACGCTGGGGATAGAGTCGCGGTCATCATCGGGGGTCTTCTCTAATTCGATGGAATTGCGAGAGCGTTTGTATGAATCCTTCTCCATAATTGAGGGTGAGGCGACCATTGTGTTCATGAGCGAGATTTTCTACTCCAAAGAAAGGGACAAGGCACTGAAGGGTCAGTACAATATGGGATCTGTGGCTGACAGGATGAACGGGGACGACAGCAAAAAGGGGGAGAGATTAAGTAGATTAAGTATGGGCGCTGGTAACCAAACCCAGTGATACCAAGACGAGGAAATCGGTTGTCGCTGTAGCGGATTCGGGGCGGCCAAATCTTCTGATGCTGATGGACGTGGCAGGTATCGTCAATTAATATTTGACTGGATGATTTCATTCTTGTTTCATACTGGGAGTTTGTGAGGAAGGAGGAAAGCTCGGCTAGCATACGATCGTCATGTCCGAAGTGAACCCTTTGGTTCTTCCCGGTCCAATTTCCCGTGGGTACGAATGTCAAGTTTTTGAAGTGAACGTAGGAAACACCGAATTGGCTTTTGGTTGTACCTTTGGTAGCCTTGCCCTGCAGATAACCTCACGCAACGACTGGACTACCAGGGGTTTGAGAGAACCGTTGGAAACGCGTGGGTGAGCAACTTTGTGGGTCACAGGTTCTTGCTAGATCGGTACAAACTCTGAACAAGTGGTTATAGGAGTACGTGGCGCGTCAAAGGTGGGACTAAGAGAGCTCTAAAGGGAAGAGCCGACAGCTCCGGATCTGCCTTTTCGGTGGAATGAATTTACTGTATAGAATCCATAATGTACAAGAAGAAAGGGACTGTCAGGAATTGATACATCTTCTGAGAGATAGATTTTTTTGAGATGATCTGCCGAAGGAACAGGCAAGGAAGAACTGACAGTTTTCAGAGTTCAGGCCCGCTGCTAACTCATCCAATTTGCCCCTGATGTCTTCCACTCGGGAACCTTGAGCTTCCACGGCATTCCGGTTGTGTATTTTGATGGCTGTGCGTGCTTCTTGTACAAATATGTAGGATTGCTCGACGGAACCGTCAACTGCACTGTCCGATGAGCCCGACTTGGCTGTTGCGGGTAAAAGAGAAGATGAATCAAAATCGGAAGCCCGCAGGCGAGCAAGGTCTTGGAGAGTCTGAGGCAGAGCGAGTGGCTTTGAGTTGGAGTCCTTGGACTTTGACATTCTGAGGTTAACTGTGAAGCGATATATTCCTGACTCGTGGCAGAATAAACGTCCTCGGCCCGATGTTCCGACAACTCATTCGTAGATAATAAAAGTCATGATAATATTACTCTTCAAGACCCACGGCAGCTTCAATGTCTATCGAGTTATGGAGGTTTTGACTGTAAAGTAAAAGCAATACTTATTAATTACTACTCAAGCTCGAATCTGCTGATGCTTTCATCACCGAGATTTGACTGGCGAGCTAGAAGCCCAGGCAAAGAGGTCCAAGGCGTCATCCGAAAAGGAGACAGCAAGCTGGATATCATCATCGCTGATACCCTCATCATCCGAGGAAGCCCTGTCCGGTTCTTCTGACTGTGAGCGAATGCATGGCAACTTCCTTACTGGATGAAGAATTGCTCTTTTGGAGGCTGCACATGAAAGAAGTGCCGAGAAGATGGGTTTGGGCCCAGGGAGATATCTTGCATCCTTGTTAACATCGTCTGGGTCCATATATGACAACGCGCGACTCCTGGTGTTGTAGTGCAGAGATTCATGAGAAATTTCACGGACAAACTTCCTCCTTTTCCTTGCCGGCCTGTTGTCTTCTGATTTACGTAGCCAGCTCCCAGTCCTTGGCTCCCATTCTGATATATCCCTGAACATGTCACGACGCAGAGGTGTAGCGATAGCACACGCTTTATTCACATGCGATTGAGCGACGGGTCTCGCGCGTGGCCTTACGAATTTATCCTCCGCGTCATCTGCCTGGCTGATGAGTTGGTGTCGATAACTTTGTATTTCTGAGGCACTACTTCCGGCCACCAGCTCGCGTTCATGAGAAGGATCCTCTATGAAGCGAAGTGCGCATGCGAGCAGGGAAGCGTTGAGATGGAGAAGACCGGACGTATGTAGTGTGGACGCCATTTCATTTATCGCCGCACGAAAGAGTTTCAAATGTTTACCCGAGTCTCTAAAAATTTTGGTGACGAGGGGTATGAATGTCGAGGTCCGTGGTAATGTCGTTGACAGCTGCTCAATAATAAGATTTTGTGATGACGGCTGCTGACCAGTCAGCCATTGAGTTGCTAAAGACAGTAGATGTGCTTGAATATCTGAGTGTAGACCCTCCCTTGTAAACGAAGTTTTGGAATTGCACGCTAGGGGAAGAGCACAGGTCAACATGTCACCCATATCAGCCGAGCATCCCCCCATGGCTTCAGACGTTTCTGAAACTACGGCAGAGAGTGAAGACTTTCGATCAAGAATGATCTTGATCCAGGCCAATATTCGAGAATGAACGGATCTTCCGGTAACTTGCTCGAGCGAGGCCGTGCGTGAGGCCACAGCGAAAGTTGAGGAGACGCTGATCAACCGAAGGTAGGATGCAAAGTCCCTACTACACATTACTTGAGCGACGTTATGTACAGCTTTGCTAGCCCATGCATTGTGATCGTGCGACCGTTCTAAGGCGGTAATCAGAATTCGGAAGAGTGTGGCATAAGAGGCACCGCTCGCGTTCCAGCGTGTGCTAATATCGACAAAAAAATTTGAATGAGCGGGATGGCAGATGAGAGGAACTTTCTGGATGGTGTCTGGAGTAAGGGCGAGGCGGATGAGGGACTGAACGAGAGAGGCCGATTCATAGTCTAGTTTGTGATCCAATGTAATATCCAGGAGTCTTGTCAACAAGGTAGGGTTGTCACCAGAATGAGTAAGAATGATTTTCAGTGCATGAGACAAAAGTGTACACCTGTTCTGCACCTTTAGTATTTCATTATCTCTACACAAACTCACATACCTGCGATATTCGATTGGAATGGAATCATATAGCTTGTCAGTGGGATATAGATTGCCTTCGTGGTCATCTTCTTCGTCATCTTCACCATTGGCAACCTGGTCTTCTATATTGACCCCGACTATAATGGAGCAAAGTGCTGCTAAACTAGGGATGCGACACGTCTCCCCTTCAATGCCGTATCTCCCAGTGTTGATTACAATATCCTGAAAACAATCTCTGATGGCATATACCCTTTTCGCCATTTCTGCCTGGTCGCTGTCCATATACTGTCGGGAGCCTAGGCTGCCTGGTTGCGGAAGTATGAACAAAGGGGCGGGGGCCGATAGTTCATTAAGATTGCACGGCCCTCCACGAGACGAATAGGTGTTCAAATTGAGGTTCCGTCGCGTTCGTGAGGACGAGTAGGTTGCCAGTGATGAGCATCGACTCCGCAATGGTCGCAATAGTCGGTTGATGCGAGCAGAAGAGAGATCCGGAGGTTCCAGCTTTTTAAAAGACATGTGCCACCGCTAGTAGTATCGTGTGGTGTCCCGACGCCTGAAGGCTGAAAGGTGTCGACAGATGAGTCGTGGGGTCCAACCTCAGTCACGACTTTCAACTCTGAATCAAGCATTTGTGGCAAAGAACGTGACCGCGTTATACCGGCCCGCGACAATTTCTTTGAAACAAAGTCATCTAAGCATAATACATATCATACATATTCTACATTCCTTGATTAATCCGTTATCTTCATGATTTGAAAAAGCGAAGTCGGCACGCAACAGACCAATTACTCGTCTTCAGCAGCACTACTGTCGCTGGCGTTACTGTCGCTTTCATCATGCCCCCAAACAGCGAAGGCTCGACGACCAGGATGATCTGCAGACCTACTCCGCGTCGCGAGGCGTACACGTCCATGTGATACAGTCGATGTGGTGGGCGTTTTTGCGTTATCGAGATCAAAATCTCTGCCTTTGGGGATGCGACTCCTCGCGCTAGGAGCCCGAGGATAATGGATATCATCCCTTGCCCCTCGGTGTTCCATATCCATAGGAGCATCAACCGCACTTCTATTCAGGTGATTCAGGTCAAAGTCGACGTGTCTCGGTGAACGAGGACGAAGATGGGGTTCAGGACCAGCGAACCGATTGGGAGAGTCGACACCAGAACGAAGTCCCGAGCGAGAGCGAGAACGGGACTTAGATCCACGCTTGCGGTCCTTTTTCGAAGTCGAGGCAGTCACCGCTTTGAGCAGAGCGTTCTCTAAGGTGACCTCTTTGGATTTTTCCTCACCGAGGCTTTCTTCCCGCTCAGTTAATCCATTGACTGAAGTAGAAAGATTCGCAGCTTCCGGAGAGGAATCATTGATGTCAAATGCGTCTTCTTCTTCTTCGTCAGAAACTTCATCCTCTTCTTCTATTTCTTCGGCTGACTCTTCCACAGGATCTGGTGGTTTTACTTGCTTGTGGTCTAGTTGGACACGTTTCTTGGGCTTTGCTGGACCTTCCTCTTCGACCACCACGAATGATTTCTGCCGTTCCCTCTCGTTCCATTTGAGTGTGCGTGATATAGAATGGAACCAATCCGTTGACTGCTTATCCGCGCAAACAGTTGGGAACGGATACTTTGATGCGGTGACTTTAATATGATCACCCTCTGCAAGTCAAATTCAGTCTCTACGCTGCACAAAGCAGAATCAACGACTAACGTTTGAGCTCCACGCGCCCGCGGCCATCGAAAGAAGCCCAAGCCGTACTCCGCGAATTGTATGGAACGCAAATTCGGAGCTCCATGCTATCCGGAAGTAACATGGGACGGAAGGATAATGTGTGAGGGCAGATCGGTGTTATGAGAATTGCGGGGATTTCTGGATGTACGAGAGAACCCCCAGCAGAAAGCTACAACGATTCAGTAAGTCACGGGGGTTGGTATAAAATGAGGCGCATACTGAATACGCAGTCGATCCGGTAGGCGTTGACACCGTTAGTCCGTCTGCTTGAACAGTTGTCATATGATGCTCGTCGCCTGAAGCGGGACCTTAACAACATAGGAGCCGTGAGCGATGGGCAGAACATACCGAAGAGTTCCAGAAGGCTAACATATGGACTCGGTCCGCGATCAACCACCAAATCGTTAAGGACCTCAAAGGTCTCCGCCGGCCGTGTCGTAAAGCACATAATTTCCTTGTCTTTGGCGCTACATTTGCCGTCTCCCATGGAGATTCCGCCCGACCATCCACCTTCTAAGGCTTCCCAGCCACCCTTCTCAACATTCTTCATCATAATCTCGCCCGTCTCACCCTTCTTTACAGCCTTGCGTCGCTTGCTCTCCTCGTGAGATACAGCACGATAAACGGTGCACGTGAATCTCATCCGTAGGTTGACGCGGATTCCGGAGTCTAGCACAGAGTCCATTACGGATTGGTTATCGGCAAAATCGAAATTTGTCAAAAAGCCCAAGGACCCCAACGCAAATGGAAGAACAGGGGGAACGATGCGCTGGAAGAGCCAAGATGTGAACAAAACAGTCCCATCACCACCAAGCTAAGAAGTAATTCAATCGATACAGTCGAAATACGCATGGATTGTGAGCACTTACAGTGACAACAAAATCGAATAGATGTGGCATTTGGCTGCACATGCTGCTTGTCCAATACCGGAGCTGGCCCTCATCTCGACTGAAGGGTTCATCTTTAGATGTAGATGCCAGTGAAGAAACGGAAGTGCTGCTCGATGTTCGACGACGAGGAAATGGAAGAAAGAGCTCCGGATGATTCTCGCGAATTCCCTCGGCGTCAAAACGCCTCGAATGTCGCAGTTGGTTATCGACATAGCTGTTCTAAGCGTCAGCTAAAAGTTAGTGGAGAATAGGACGTAAACATACACTACCAATCCGCGTTTCTGATCCTTTCGAGGCTTCAGCATAAGGTACAGAGCAAGCTCTCGTGTAAGTTTGATAAGCCTGTTGTCGCGAGCCTTGGTGACAATAAGAACGGTCTGAATATCAGAATGCACCCGTGCACGTCCTAAGTTGGCACATATGAGAGAAATCCGTGCCTTTGGCAGCAACCCAAGCACTGACCGAGTTGTTTGCTCATCTCCCGTACTCCGATAGCCGTTTCTGCGAGCTGTTTTGTCAAGCTCTCTCCATATCCTTCCTCGTCATCGCTGTCAAAGGTTGCGCTGACCACCGATGGCGGAGAAGGAGACGCAGCGCCGTCCGTTGCTTGTAAAGATCTTGCGACACCGACACCCTCATTCCCTATGAGCGCATGTTGTTTATTTCGCAACCATTCTGTGAGAGAAGCGCCTTTATCAAGATGTGAGTGAACGAAGCAGGGTGAGTCTGCTGGTTTGGCATAATGAGGAATCAGGCGGGGTTGTGTTGGGGGAGGCGCTAGTGAGATGGGCGGAGATGGTAGCATAGAAGATCGCGGGGTGGTGGATGGGTCCTGTTGATCGAGCTGAGGAGGTAGCGCACCGTTAAGTTTCTTGGTAACATTGGGAGACGAGGTTTCAACGACGATGTCTGAATTCCACTCCGTTGGACTGATGCGTATGGAAGCAAGCCTGCTGCCGCGTCTGGACAAGGATGGTTCGATTTCGTCCATAGTTGGTCCAGGCGTAGTTGGAGGCGTCGAAAAAGTGTCCGTGTCGGGAGAAAGAAGATGTGCCATCCGTTCTGAAACTTCTATACAAGCAGTAATCAACTATCTATTTCCATTGACTCTTATAAAATAAAAGTAACCGGAGTTACACAGAACTGGAATTCAACGATTGGAGTTGTCCAGGCGACACAGAGGCCGTTGTCGGAGGTTGAGAGTAGTTTTGGGAACAAGGTGATGGTCAAAGGATGAGCAACTTGGCAGCCACGACTCGGATGATCACAACATAAATCAAGTTTCCGCAGTTATAGTACAACGTCCTTCCTCTTCTACATATTCTGAGCGCAGTGACCAACATTCCAACAATCCGTGGCCGTTCAATGCCATGTTGCTAGTTTGATCTGCAGCACCCGTTGAAGAGATGATTCAAGCTTGATTTGAGTCGTTACAGAGCATATGTACAAGACGACGATCAGCCCATCCGTCAATGAATTGCTCCACCACATCGCCATGGATAAATAAGCAATGAGATTTCCTGTCAATGAAGTGCAGTACCTTTATGTACCTTCATATCATCATGTTAACATGAGCCAGAGAGAAAGATACACAGACCGGCCCTCAGAAAAATACAGTATCTTTCAGGGCAAACCTTTCCAATCGCCTGTAATCTGGCCTGTCTTTGGCTACAGACCAAATCCACATGTCGAGGTCTGGCAGATTAATTGCCTTGTACCAGTCACGCGATTTTTCGGCCAGAAATTCATCCGAATGTGCAACCTCGAGTATCAACTCGCATGCGTCAATTGCTGCAGCGCGTAAGATGTAGGCCTGGTCTAATGTGAGAATGGGTCCTTCCTTTGATGTAACTTTGGAGAAATCTCCCAGCTCGCTGAAGTTATTAAGCAAGGACTTTAAACTCTCTTCAGAACCCGCACCAGGAAACAGGCTCGATAGTTCAGGCGAAGTAGAAAGGTCAATGACTCCGAGGTGTACGAGGATTGAAGGTAAGACGTTGTCAGTGAATACAGGACTCCTGGATGTGTTTGGAATTGGGAAAGGTGGAGGAGTTATGGGGCCGAATTTAACCACGATGGCATGAATCAAAAAGAGAGCCTTTTTGAAACAGTAAATGGCTAGATGTATCGGCGCCATGAGTTAAGCAGGACGACACATGTACAGATGGTGTTACGTACGTTGGCCATTTACATTGGCCATGTCTTGGAAGCCAGGTATAGCACGGACAAGCTATGTCATGTCACCAATCAGACACAAGGCTTTTCAGCACCGAAAGAAAAATTTACCCGTTCCAATACAGTCTCCAGTTCCTGTGCTCCATCAGGTGTAGGCTTCGCCTTGGCCCCTTCCGTAAGCGCTTCAGCAACGAAAGCGCCAAAGTTAGGGTAGCCCATGTTGACCAAAACATTCCCCGTTTCATTAAGGACCGTTGTTACGAGGTTTACAAGCTTATGCATAGGACCTCCCAATTCTCCAATGGTCAGACCAGGGATAGTCCCGTGAGGGCGTTCAACGTGCACATTGACGCCCATTAACTCCGCTACTTTGGTTGCATCGATCGTGGCGATTCCCTTCGAGGAAAGTAAGTCGCCACCATCGATAGATGAGGACAGATATAGAGAAAAGACAAAAGCTCTGATGGTATCCCAGGCACCGCGACCAACTTCAGCATGGAGTTGCACACGGTATCCTGAGCCAAAGTTAAGCAAGGATAGGATGGAAAGAAGGTTCAATTCATCCAGTGGTGATGAAAATTTCAAAGGGAGAGCTAAACCATGAGCTTTTGAAACGTGTTTGAAGGATGTCGTAAACGACGGTGATAACAAGAGTCTGCTTATAGCATCCGGTGTTATCTGTGAGTAGAAGATAATCAGTTAGAGCTAGAATTGCGATTGGGGGTTACGAGGATAGAATCTTGGGTTGTGTAATTTGGGAGAGTGACATACCGAGATTCCAGCTGTTTGCCGTAAGGAGCGAGAGGTGCCACGGATAAACCTGAGATACGACCCAGAAGGGGGAAAGTTCAAAGCCATGAGGAGACCGCCTAAGACCGCGAAATATTTTGGAGGCCTAAATGAAGAAGTATTTCAAAAGTTGAAGCCCCGAGTTCTGATTTTTGCTGATTGTTGGGCACGTGGCCGAGGAATACAGGCGCTCGTGCAGAACTTTGAGGCGCTCTTAGTTATATGCAGAGCTAGGATGATACGCGAGTTGGTCTACGCACAGGGAATGATGGACTTCGACTGAGTGACAACGCAAGTTCAAGTTTCGTTCTCCTCAATGTCCTCATCGGCTTGCGGAACGGATCCGAATTGCCATCAATTTGGCCAACACTTTTCAAGTCGAACTGGGCCTCAAACTACTTGCAACTTGTCCGCGTGGTTATGCTCCTTTCAAAGTTACGTGCTGCTGTTAAGCGCCCTCTGATAAACGCTCAGGGATGGCGCCTATACTCAACAAGCGACACGTCAGGTACGTGAAATTCTGGGTTTTCGTCAGTGCCATGTTCATCTCGAGTTTTTTTCAGAGCTTCGTGCTCGTCTGATGGACGGTGTAAAATCGGCCATGAAGGTTGTCTAGAAGTTCTTCTATCGTATATGAAGTTTTATTTAGACGAGACAGGCAAGAGACACCGTCGCGTCAATGACATTGAGGGTGTGTTATGAATAATGTCTCAAATTCGTTAACGTTTCGACTGATTTGCACCTCGGACTGTAGTCCGTATTATCCGACGTCTACGCTGCAGACAAAGCAGCAGAAATCAAAGTGCCAACATCGGCTATAGTGTGTCCTTTTTTTCTTCGGCATATCAGGAAAACGTTGAACTCGGACGGCCTTCCAGATAAACATCATGCGTAAAGCTGTGACAAGACGCGTAAGGATGCCGAGCTCTTTATAGTTGTACCGCTGACTTTTTTCCCTTCAGATTGAGACCGCTGCGAAGTTTGAACAAGCCTCAAGACAGGACCTTGCAGATAAGGAGCTCCGAGAAAAAGAAGTTCTCGAATATTATTTACCCTCCTTGCTGCCTGAAGCAGATATAGATGAGGCGCTAGGCGAAGTAATCAGTCAGCTACCACCAGAGGCTCGAACCCAACAATCTATCGGTCAAATCTTCAAATTGTTCTATCAAAAGGTGGACCGTACTGCAGTCGACACCCTTCTTGTAAAGCGCAGAGCCGAGGCACTCCTAGCCCAAAATTAAACTCTCCATATCTATAATGCATTTACCACTATCATATAAGCTAATACATGACTGAATGGGCATCAACTCTCTGAGCTATTGTTGTTCACTGCGGAAGATCCGGTGGATGGATTGTCTGACAAATCTACTGCTCCTGCTGGACTACCATCAAGTTGAGGGGTGACCCATCCACTGGAACCGGACTCGGAGGTAGGAGACGCTTCTCGTTGTGAATTCTTACTAGAAAGAGAAGTTACTGCCACTCTACTTCCTGACGCTTCCTGATGCGTGGATGTGGATAGAGTAGGTTGCATAGGGACACTCGGACTGGGGGATGGAAGGGAGCTCCGCATTCTCATCAGGTCATCAATGCAACGATACACAGCGCTGGAGACGCCCTCGAGGACCCGTAAACGCTCATCAATGGCTTCGCGAGTTAATCTGTCCATGACTGTGAGCTGTTCTTCTGTCAAAGAAGGCGGGAGTAGCGATGCGGGGTTTCGTTGAGTATTTTGGGAGCGGGGTGTGACACGTGAAGAAGGTCGAGGATTCCCAGCATGCCCGGACCAGATATGTTCTGAAGCTGGAAGGCGTGCAGGGCCATTCACGAGTGGAATCGTGGCTGGCCCGGAGTTAATCTCGGGGTAGTCATAGAGCGGGATAAGCGGGGGAATATTAGGTTGCTGGTTCGAGTTGGTACTGTTATACGACGTGGATGAACTGGCATTGGAAGTGATAGACGTCTCGGCCGAAGGACCTGGGGAACCAGCCAATGGCAGGCTAGAAGAGGTCGATGTTGTGCCGTTGCTGCTATTACCGGTTCCATGGATTCGACGAAGGGCGGCCAGTGCAGCAGCTTCCCGGGGGTTGGCTGGTGTCTCTTCGCTACGGGTCGTTGCTGTTGGTGCGACGGGAGACGATGGCATTGTTTGCTGCGCTGGAATATCAACGGCTGGTTCGGCTTCCTGGGCAGCAACATCGTGTGGCCACGGCTGCCATGCACCTCCAGGTCCCTGGAAGCCAGGGAATTGAGGAGGTGGCTGTAATGGTTGTTGGGGGGTATTCTGATGCGCTCGCGGTAGTTGGTATTGGATATGATATTGGATAACAACACCTTGAGGGAGCTGTTGAGCCACCGGGGTTCCAGGATTTTGCGGCGGATTATTCTGGTTCTGTGGGAGTTGCCCGGGTAAGATTTGACCTGGGGCTTGTGCTGGTGGTCCAAATAACCGCCCAACAAGACCTAGGGGGTTACCTAGAGGGTTGTTGACACGATTCTGATTATTAACAGGTAACGGGTTGTTCGGTCCTGGGGGCTCTCCCGGTGCAGCACCGGCTGCAGCGGGGGCTTGTCCCTGAGGGTGAGCGTCCAGTACGGTTCGACGGCTGTTTAAGGTTTTACCACTTAGCGAGCATAATGCCTCAGGATCACGTCGATCACGCACCATGTGGGGCAGCTTTGTTGGCGCTCAAGCCAGGAACGAAGGCAATGAAAATGGAAAATGTGGCCACACGGCAACTTCTTCGGAGTAGTGTTGGGCCCATCAGAAGGTACGGGCGCTTGACCTTGACCTTGTTGTCCACGGGAAACCATCTCCTCACGACAAATGATGCAAGTGTGATCACTCATTGCTGTAAGTTCATCTGCAGTTGCATTTGGATACCTTTGGTCCATGTTTCGGGTCGCCGTCTGATATCGATGAAGAGCTCTGAGTCGTGTGATGAATGAACGGGCCGTGATGTAGACATCCCGAACAATATTCAAAGGTAGGCCATAGAAGGTGATGATGATCATGAAGAAGACCAAGTAGGTTGTCAACTTTAAAAAATCTGACACAAGACGGATTGAACACAAGCCTTCAGCCGATGAGAATAAGCCACGTACCTGTCGCGAGTTCAATATAGAATGTCCACATGCTCTTATTTTCCCAAGGTGGGGCATTTTCTCCTCCACGACGACCTGCACGCCTCAGCTCATAGGCAGAAAGTAGATATTTTGAGATGGTATTCAAGACACTGGCCATCAAAATCCCATACTGGAGGGTCGAAACCTCAGCACAATAAATCCGAGCAAGAATTAGGCTTACCTCGCTTGCAAAAAGAACCATGCCTCCGACCCCATTTGCAATGGTGTTCTCAACGGCAATGAGGAACATGAACAAGTCAGTTATCCATAAAATGATGAACAAGACTGTCATCCGAAGGTGAAACAAGGGAGAAGGGCCAGGATATGGCCGTTGGTCCATCTACATGTCATATTCAGATACTATAATACACATAGTGTGAGAGGAGTGTACCCATTCGATTCGATCACCAGCGAGCCAATGGAATGACTTGACGAAGAGCAGGAAGCCAAACATCATGGCAAAGGGGATGTCGAAATCGTCACGGAATATGGTAAAGGCCAAGAGAGACTCTGTGATGAAGAACCACAGTCGATCGTATAGGCGCTTCCGTGGAAATGAGACAAGATGCTTTGGAAATTGCGGAGGACACACCTCAACCTCGTTGGCTCGCAAAGAACCAAAGAAGATGCGCTGAACGACATGTCCACATAACAAACTGACGAGAAATCCAAAGTTGGCCAGTGCCTGAGCATTTTGAGTCAAATGTGGCAAATGAAAGTAGACTGCGTACGAGCACACTGCGATTGCTTTTCGAGAGAGAGATGGCTACAGAGTAAAAGTTACTGTAATTACGCAAGGCGTTGGCGATTGTGATGGAGACTGCGAGAAGGGAAAATATGCTGTAGAGGAGAATGCGATGGGAGTTGAGAGAGCCGGCCAGTACGGTGGTCCCATGCCGTAGGACGTCGTTGAAAGGCATTGGATTGGAATCTGGGGACGGGTTAACCGGTGAGCTGAGTGGGACAAGGTCGTGTCACACACTTACGTGGAATCAGATGACTTGCATACCCCCGTTAGGCGTATACAAATTTCAATTTATGGAGATATGGGCGCTAAAGTTGGGTTTGGAAGAAAATCTCAACCGTGACCTGAGCGAGCCTGAGCGGGCGCCTAACGCGGATTTATTTAAAAGGCAAATGGCTGTGTGCTTTTTTTTCTCAATTCGCCACCTGCCCATTCTTCGCATTATCTCCTTGGTCAGAAGCCATCAGTATTTCTCAACGTTCCCTGCATGTCCACACAACAACCCAAAAATTTGGATATCCCCCCGAAAATTGCCAACAGCAATGACGTCCCCCGCAAAGCTGTTTCAATCTCTAGGTCATCCTCTCATCTGTTGATCACAATTGCTGTGCTCCTCATCTCTGCACTTGTCTTCGTCGACCCCCGTCTTTCTAGATTTACGACCGATTCGTATGCCCTGTGCTCGAGAGAAGGCAACAAAGTCTACACCGTGGACGCTGAGAACTCACAAACCCAATGTATTGTCGTCAAAGGGTCGTTCATCCATGACCGCGGTTCTCTCGGTGTGTGCTCCTTCTACGTTTGACGTGGCACCGCTTTATTTTTGACTTCAGAACACGTTACGAAACGTTGGAATACATTTTCATTGGACAAATTAATATTCCGTTGCCCATCCCTGGAAGTGCGCTTCATAAGGCCTGGTGCCATCATCCTTCCCGGCTTGAGTGGCATGTCTTTTTGTCATCGTGCACGCCACAAAATTGATTATACCTATGATAGACTCACATGCCCATATTCTTGAATACGGAGCCTCTCAACAGCTACCACTAGAAGGGACGAAGACTATTCAAGGCAAGACCTCAGCTATTCTGAACGAAAGTTATGATTTTTTACTCAGCGATCAGACACCGTTGCTCGTGTACGAAACTTTATCCTGGCCAATCCTGACATTCACAACGATACATCCAAATTCATTATCGGTGGAGGCTGGGATCACACTGTTTGGCCTACAACCGGTTGGCCCACTGCTGTACGCTGGTCGTTGTTCTATAGGCCCTCCCTTGACCCAAGATTTTGTGACAGGCCCACCTAGAGGAAGATCCTATAGTTCGTGGCCGGCCAGTTGTTCTGCAAAGCAAAGACTGTCATGCCTTGTGGGCGTCCGCCAAAGCCATTGAAGCAAGCTTGCCGTTTCCTGAAGACGTTGATGGGGGAATTATTGTTCGCGATGAAGTTGGCAAACCGACAGGTTTGGACCCTCGCGAGTCTTTTGAAAGTCGTATCCTGATTAATAATTCGCTTATATAGGTGTTCTTCTGGACAATGCACAAGAGCTCTTAAAGCAGCCCAAATTGACCGAGGCAGACTTGGTTCGGCGTTTCCATGTGGCTGTGAGGGACGCCCACGCCCTAGGTTTAACCTCGATTCATGATGCTGGTCTGGACCCAGCGTCTCTGTCGTTCTTTAAACGGTGATTAAGCATCTTTGATAGCCTTTCTTTCATCTTTACTCACCCGACGATCTAGGCAAGTTGAAAAGGGATCCTTGCCAGTCAGTCTTCGTTTCTATCACAGCCACTGCACCACCCCCTAATTTCACATGGAAGGTCCGAATCTATGGAATGACGTTCTTCGACGAGAACAAGGAGTACTGGGGAAACACTACTACACCACTCATCGGTGGCGGTGACGGGAGACTGACCGCCAGGAGTGTCAAGATTTTTGCGGATGGTAACAAAAAGTCCTTGGTCTATCCACAGCAACATATTTAATGCTAATAATCTTCTGCAGGAGCACTGAGGACAGGTGGTGCAGCTGTTTGTTCATTCCATATGTTTTCTCTTCTGTCATTGATGCAGTACTTGCTCAGCTGTATGAACCCTATGAGGACAACCCTTCAACCAACGGATTCATGCGCCTTGATCCAGACATTCTTTTTCATTATATTCCCAAGTTCTTGCAGGATGGTTGGCAAGTAGTCAGTGACGACTTCTCATGGACTTCATTCGATCTCATGAGACATCCACCAGAATGTGCATGCAATCGGAGATCGTGCCAATGGTATTGTTCTGGACGCCTTTGAGGCTTCACTAAAGGGGGCCAATGTCACCGCGCTGCGGCCTCGTCTTGAGCACGCGCAAATTATGACAGTCGCGGACATGAAACGGCTCGGCAAACTCGGTGGTGTGTTTGTTCCCCTTGGGAAGTGCATTACAGCGAAACTGACAGATAGATATGTGTAGTCATTGCCAGCGTCCAGCCAACACATGCGTATGTAGATCGATTTGGAAACGATTGACGAGTTACCAACGCACTTCACTACAGCATTAGTGATATGTGGTATGCTCAAGACCGCCTTGTTAGTCTAGCTTCTCGTGATGCATTACAGGCGCCAGTTGACACCCTGTGTTACGTAGGGCCCCGAAAGGGTCAAGTTGCTTTATGCATTCCGTTCTCTCATCGATAGCGGAGCAAGGATAACACTGGGATCAGACTTCCCCGTTGAGTCTATGAACCCTCTCTCTGGGTTCTATGCCGCCATCACCCGCGTTTCTCCTGATGGAAAATCTCCACACGGTCCCAATGGCTGGTATGGCTCCATCTCCAATGCTCTTCATATAAGTGATCTTGATCTTTAATAGGTTCCCTGAACAACGACTCACGCGCCAGGAAGCTTTGCGAGGTAATTTGACAACTCTTCGAGGCACTTTGTGGCTCAAATACTCTAATAGGAATGACGATCGATCCTGCTTATGCCTCGTTCACTGAAAAGACACTTGGATCCCTGGAGATTGGCAAACGTGCCGATTATGTGGTTCTTTCGCAAGATATCATGACCATTCCAGCAAATGAAGTCCTGGCCACCAAAGTGTTGACAACTGCCCTCGACGGCGAGGCGGTCTACAATGCCATTTAATGGCATGTTATTCGTTAAAACCTCTGGGTTACATCGTGGGCACAAACTAGAGGTGTTCTCGTGCTGTGACATCACATAGTTTTGGTAAATCCCGTCGCTTGGCTTGGCAATTCACTTTCAGCCTCAGCTTCTTGTATTCCTTTTTTTTTCTTTCTTCATTTTTCTGTCATAGTTCCTAGCGTTTTAGTTGCCTTCCCCTTTTCACGATGATGGCGTGGAGGAATGCAGGCTCTACTAGTATGTATTGCACTGGTTCCGTCAAGTCCTCATCTTATACCTTTTTTTGTGCTGCCGTCTAGTTGTTCTCATTGTGCTTGATTACATAGTCTTTTTCTCTCGCGTGGGGCCTTAGGATAACCTTCTCCATCTCAATCCTTGGATGAGTTGCTGAGGTTCTGCTTGGTCTCCATCGATACCTTCTGTTGCCTTTGCCTTGAATTTTGCGCTTTTGTTACTGGGGACTTGGGGTAACTCTGGTCGTCTCCGCGGATGACTGCCAGGTTCTGCCTAGTTTCCACTGATACCTAGTCGACATTATTTGATTCCTGTATACTCTTTTCTCGTGAGTTAAGTTGAATCCTAGGCTACAGGTACGTGCAATTACAAAAGTTCTTATGCCTCCCCAAAACCAGACGTTGCCGTTGAGCTCTTTTGGAATAAATAGGATATCGTTCCTCCGGGAACATCGCGTGTTGTCAAGCGTTTTTCCAACGCGGTTATGTTCTGAAGATCAATAGAGGACAGTAACGTGTCGCGTCTAGACACGGGCAACGAAGTAATGTCGTTGTTCGTGGATATATCGTGGAAACCAATAAGCTTCCGAAGGGTGTCGTCCTGGATGTCATCTCTTGCAGAGGGCATAAGACAATTGATGTGCTTCCACTCGCCCAGAGCAGCCAAGCCAGCTTTTTTCTTCTGCAGATACTAATTTACGATAGAGTGAGGACTTGTAGGAGTCGGAAGACCAGAACTTACTGCTCGATCCATCTTACTAATTACCTCAGGTTTGATATCGTAAGCTTTGACAAACCCTTGCTCGTCATCAATATCTTCTTCAACCTCTTCTTCAACCTCTTCTTCCGGCGATGGCGTCTCGTCGAAGATTTGATCACCTTCGCACGGGCATTCAAGGAGATCGTGTGTATTGCACGGGGTATAGGGATCGATCCTGAAAATGTCTCTAAGCTACCATTGGCATCAGCGCCCAGTGCTCAGCGACAGCCGTAATGTGACATACATCTTTCCGAGTGAAGGAATCGCTCTTTGAGCCGCCTGAACCCTACAAACAATGAGGCAAAGAACCCAATCAGCGAGACCTAGGTTTTCCTCACAGATTCCATCAGAGCTATAATGGACAGAGATCAGAATTCATATTTTAGGCCTTAGAGACTGACTTACAACTGCTCAGGCCAAGCTTTGTTACTTGTCGCTGATAAATTTTCTCTAGAGTAGTACCGTTGTCACCCACCGTCAACCTGACTCCATCGGAAAAACGTACCATCAATAGCCCCCGCAGTCAAAAATCTATAGATGTACACCGGGCGCTTTTGCCCATCCCTATGAGACAGTGTCAATGTCGACAATTGGACTCGAGAGATGCCGTTACCGGTGGCATCTTGCCATAGATTGAAGGTCATGGCTAGAGAACAAGAAATTAAGTTGAAGTGACAAGTATTGATGAAAATACTCACCTAGGGTTCCAGTCAGAGTCGATAAGGCACAGCCTTGAGGCGCCTACACAGAAATATAGAACATGTCAAAATACGTACGACAATCATCTTTACCTATCAAGTTGATACCAACTCCACCTGTACACACATGGCTCAATTCCAGTGTATGTGGCACTGCATATACATTACGAACCGGCTTTGGAACTCAAAAGGAAAACAACTAGTACAACGACGGGGTAAACGTTAGAGATATGCTGGCCGCTGCTGTTCTTTTTTGACTCACAACTTTGACCTCGCGAAGATTTGTTGAAAGTGTTTACAAATTCTTGTCGTTTGGCCACAGGAGTCTGGCTAATAAACTTAAGTGAAGGAAGGGAAAACGAGACCGTTGCACCAGTACCCGTCTAAACGAAAGTAAGAGTATTTCTTCGTTCGGCAGAAGGCTTCTAGGATGTTGAGAGTAGACGTGTAATGTGATACTAGAACACATTTCTCCTCCGTATCCTGTAAACACAAGGTGAGAAAAAATGCTCAAGAGTAGGTGGAGAGCACCCCATACTGAACGAATTACTGAAAGCAATCTTGCTATAGCAGACAATTTTCCTGGAACCTTGTTAGAGCGAAGCAGTGGGAATGAACAAGGCTTACCGCTCAAAGTTACATCATCTATCCGGACATTCTCTGGTACCAGACGAGACGCCTCTTCCACACCAGATCTCTGCGGCATGTCCTTAGAATTTGCTTTCGCCTTGTCTGCTGTAGCTTTGAGCAAGATGGGGCTATTGCTGACTTTAGTTAGGACATTGATCAACGCAAGAGATTCAGCAGTTGAACTCTGAACCAAGTCGTCCAATTTGTCTGGGTGCAAAATTTTCGAAAAGATCGATAGCTGGAGAGAAGTAGGGGTCACAAATACCACATATTCGTCTGCTCTTTGTTCGGATCCAATTAGCAACAAGAGAATACTGGTACACGACGTACGCTTTGGAGGTAAGATATTCTTCAGTATGGTGGCATCTCGTCGAAGTACAAAGCTTCTTGCTACAGCAAGCAGCTGTTGATAGGCATGTCAAATTAGATGACAGCAGCGATATATGAGACAACCGACCTGAGCAGTTCGAGCTTCACCAACTTCCATGTCTTTTGGCGACGCGTCTGGTGCCCTACTTCTAAGAATTGGGGTTTCATACACGCGTTTGAACGTGCTGTATTCATCTAATTATTTGTGAACACAGTTTAAGGATAAATCATAGCATAGAACAAACCTAGTAAACTGGGGTTACAAAAATCCGCCTAGAGTGAAGGAAGGGTTGGTTTGAAGAATTATTTGTGTTTGAAATAAAAGCTGTGCATACCATCGCGTGAAACTCGCCCAGGTCATTCTGGATTGGAGTTCCTGACAAAATAATTCGCCTAGGAGTTCGCAAAGACCTGAACATTTGTGTTGTTTTATTATTCGCCGACTTCAATCTATGTCCTTGAATTGATGTCTTTAGTGGGGGGTCTTTGGTGACAGCAATAAGTGTCAACCTTCATCACATATAATCAAGCCTATTGGCGGCCTAGAGTTGCGTCAGGACTGGAATTTAGTGGTGGATGGCAGAACTGACACCATCAAAGCAAGATCATCGCTAGAGTATGCTAGTTAGACGCTGGAGATGCACAAGGCAGGCTAATGACACACATGACTGTTCGAAGCCGTTCATAACCGATCACCAAGACTTGTTGATTCCTCCTGCGTCAACATGGGTTCAGGGACATGCCAGCAACGTGGAGAACATGACGAACGCGTTCATAAACATGAGGGCTGTCTTTTTGTCCTTGTCGCACGTAACCACACCAACACGATCCCTTCCTAGCCATTTGTGGAACTCTGATTTCCAGTTCTGGGGGTAATCAGTCACCCGATGTACATGCAACTTCGGGAGATGGTACGTACATTGACCAGAGAGACTGGGCAGACAATAAGAACTTTCTCAACCACTGCTGTTGAGGTAACATATGGGTTTTGTTCTGTAAAATAATCAGTAAAACAAATTAGAGGTAGAAAGAGATTATACTGAGAAGTGTCCAAACGAGGGCTATTGTCTACGCAGATATGCCATTAATAATTGAATCGAGACAGTCAAGCTTATTGACCTGGAGAGTTTTTCCGAGGCCCCTGTTGAAGTCGTCAGATTATCTAAAGAAGTACGAAAACGCCGCCCACATTTCATCGGCCAGTATGCAACCCTGGCCTTCGTGCTTTCGAAAACCCATCACGGATTCGTACATGAATTTCACGCCTGTGCTTAAGGTCAAAAAGGACCCATTTAGGCAACATTAAACGGACCTTCATTCTGGTGGGGACGCATCCGACGTGATAGAATGGGGTCTAGCACGACAGGTACGACAGGTAAGTCCCTGAATAGAAATGAGTCGTCTGTTACTTCGGCCATCTGGAAAACAATACTTGTTGAGCTTCTTCATATGCTCCTTTGTAGGGGCTTTCATAACAACTGCGTTTTCAGCATTAGGATCATGCCTAGCAGATAATCTGAGGTTAAGTTCTACGCGAAAAAGGACAATCTTACAAGGGACCCTTCGGCTTCTTTTTTATGTGTGTACCATAGAATGACACGGGTGCAACAAATTTGGCGACATGGTTCACCAAATTTATCTCTTGGACAGCGTTGTCTTCAGTTGTAGTCTTATCGCCACCAGGTGCATCGGCAGTTCTAATTAGGTTGGGTAGTTGTGACGCCTTTACTTGGCTGTCTAGTTCCACCTGCTTGTCACCAATTATAATGCGATAACCGGAGTGTAGGAAATCTCCTTTCCAGGGTGCAGAACCCATACTTGACACACATATGAGGATAGAATTCGAGGGTAGGATATTGCAAGGCTGCGTACAGTTTGCCTTCCTCGGATATCATCACGAGTTTTCCGTTAGTCTGCGATATATATGCATCACCATCCCATGTCTGGTGTTTCTTTTGCTGAGGTTTTCGCCTGAGGAATAGCGCACTGAATCAAACTTTTCATCTTAAGGATAAGAGGCTCACCAGTTCGCTGTCCAATGAGTATCCTCCACCTGGACTTTTGCTGCGTTGTCGTTTAAAGTGGCGTTGACAGGCTGCAGGGGTATAGGTGATGTATTCGTTTGTTCTAGTGGCTTTATGAGAGTAGAATGTATCTTATGAGGAAAGAACGGCTTTGGAAGGCTTTTCGGTGCGACTGGTGGAGTTTCTGGTACCGCCAATGAAGATCCAAAGGCCTGGCCAGAAAGATACTCGTTTCTTGTCAACGGCCGGTCAAGTACAATATCCTTGTTGGCGAGATTAAAAGTCTTCCCTTCTTCAAGGGGCCAGGCCACTTTTCCAACACCAAGGCTTTTTGAAGGTCAGGGAATGACGGGTACGTGACGACGGGGGACGTACGTTTTGCCGTCAATATCGTACAAAGTAGCTTTGCCTGAATTGGCAACCAAAATAGCATCACCGTCCCAGGTCTTATGTTTCCTAGTTTGATGATTTCTCCTGCAAATACCATAAGATTTAAAAACACGATACCCCAATCGAGCAACTTGCCATTGAACCATCCAGTATTCTTCAATTCTGGTTCCTTCGTCGAAAGCTGGTCGCTTCCTAGAGGAGTCTTCTTCATAGTCTAATTTCCTCTTTCCGAGTGGTTGAAAAGCGGGCATCGTCGCCGAATGAAGCGAGGCCTGTGTCGAACTTGTTGAAGAAAGAGGAACACGTGTGACAGATCGCGTGACGTGACAATATCGCGTTTTGAGAATTTGGCCATAGTTAAACGTTTGCCGCATACACGTTGTACGCCAAAGAACAACGACAATCGTGAGCATCGGCCAAAGCGAGCGCTGTGCGCACGTCGGCGTTATATACATAGCTTCAAGACGATACCGCATATTCCCCTCGTAACGCGTCGATATGGGTGTTTCCGGCCTTTAGGAGGTGATTGCCGTTCCTTTTTTCTAATCCGGAAAAGCAGAGGCTAATAACGTATAAACTACTTGCTTCTCAAGTGCATTGAGTATGCGGGGCGTCAGCGATCCTTGGCACATCTTGCCATTAAAGATGGTTTTGAGGAAAACAAATCCAACAAGTACGGTCACACCCTTGGTAGTTTGACCTATTTTTGCTTATAGTTTGCATAGACGAGCATACCGACTTGGCATCGACGTAAGTATCTGGTTAAATCACGCTCTTTCCAGCAAAGAGGGAGAAAATCCAGAGCTTCGCTTGCTGTTTTTCCGCTTGAAATATCTGGGTAAGCACCTCACTTAGGTGGAGTGTATCCTCGTCTCATTGTCTGGCGAACACATAGCCGGACTTCCACTTCTATCGCTTTTCATGTTCGATGGCAGGAAACGGCCAAAAGTTAAACGAGGTAGCAAGATGGGTAAATCTGGTTCACATCCCCTGAGTAAAGCCCTGAAGGAGATGATTGAGGCTTTTGGGATGGAGCATAGGGAAGTATGTATTATTTTATACATGACCAGACTAGTGGTGATGATATATATGCACTTAGGCTCCAGGTGAAGCTGAGGCAGAGCTCGCTTACCTCAACAGGAAAGGCTTTATCGACGCCATTCTTACCGATGACTGTGACGTGCTGGTGTTTGGCGGCCGCACAATCATTAAAAAGTGAGTGACTTCTGCGATGCCTGTAGCATTCCCCTCACACGCTACACAGCTGGAGTGCAGCCCTATCGGGGAACAGATCTAATGCTGCTGCGCAGCAGAATATTGCTTCTAACAAGAAGCATCCTCAGGTCACGATTTACTCCGCTGATAGGTGCAACTTGACAAGAGGTGGTCTTATCCTATACGCTCTTTTGAAAGGAGGAGACTACGATGAAGTGCGTGGTTCCCTCTAAATTCCTCATCCTTACTGACACGAACACGCAGGGTGTTCAAGGATTTGGATCTGTTCATTCATATGGACTGGCGCGCTGTGGCTTTGGTGACTCCCTCCTACGAGAATACGAGCAACATGGCCAGCACATTCTGCCCTTCCTTGTGCGCTGGCGTGCTGAGATGAACGCGGAGCTGGAATCGAATTCGCGCGGCTATGTTGCAGGGTCTCGATACCGGATCCCAGACACCTTTCCCAATCTTGCCATTCTTGAATTCTACGCGAATCCCATGAGCAATTCGCGCGGTGACATGGGCGGCGGTGGACCCCCACGCGATCAATGTGATATGAACCTTAGCAGGCTCGCAAGTCTTTGCGAGGACCGCTTCGAGTGGGCTTACTCCCATAATTTGGTCAAGCGATTTAGGGATCTTATTTGGCCGTCAGCAGTCATGCACGTTCTACGGCGTGTTGCTCTAGAAGCGGATGAGAGGGAACGGGTGAAGAGAATAAGGTCAGGGAACGAGGATAGGTTCATCCGTGGCGCGCTCAAGCCTTCTCGTGCTGATGCGATTGGAACCCCTGCGGCTCTGGTGCAGCAGTATTTGAACTCGCTCGATAAAGTCCCTAGAGACACTCGCCTAGCGAACATCGCTAGTGCCTTCGTTAACCGCGGTTCTCAGGCGCAGCAGCCCCACTCTCAGCCCATCCGTATACGCGAAACAATTCCCGACCCTAACCCTTTGATTTCGCAGATTGTTGGCGTACGCCACGATGCATCCACAGGTGGACTGATGGAGTACCGCGTGGAAGTATGCCCAGTGCAGCTTGTTGAGATGACGAAGAAGGGGATTAAAGGGTTTATGACGGCACCTGTTCCACCCCCGAAGCCGACGAAGAAGCCGCCGCCGTTGCCAGAAAGCACGTTGAGGTTGTGGGTGGCGGGTTCCGTGATGCATCAGGTGCATCCAGGATTGGTTGAGGATTATGCGATGAGGGAGGAGGCGAAGAAGAATAAAGGGAATGGGAAGGAAGGAAGGAAAAGGAAGGCAGCAGAGCCCGAAGAGGAGGAAGATGAAGATGAAGATGAAGATGAAGATGAGGACGGAAGACCATCAAATTCTCAGCCTGAACCCACTGTCCAAGTGACGCAACCTGTCCGCGTCACAACGCAGACTCCCGCGGGCACCCTGCCCACTCGACGTCAACCTTCGGTCACTGCTCCACCCGCACAATGTCATATGCCTCCCCCGGCCACGCAAGGTGTCTCCACACGACGAGCACTATTACTCTGAGAGCCAAGCAACGCCGTTATAGACCCTTGGTTCGCCGCCGGCGACAATACTCGCAACAAGCGTTTTTTGTTCACGTTCCCTGATCCTGACGAGCCTGAATTCGATTTCGTTGACGGTACAGTGGATAAGGACTTGAACAATATCCCTGAAGTTGAGGACATCAGAATGTAGGTCGATGCCCGGGCTGTACATCAGCAGGAAAGCATTAGTTGTACCAGGGCGCCGGCGGGGAGGAATGAACATGCACGTCAGCCTAGGGCTAGTGGGAGCGGCAGGGGCAGAAGTGCTGCTCGAGGAGCTGCCGCAGCCTCAGGACACCACGATATACCCATAGCGGTAGATCCTGGAGAGTATGACGACAATTACATGCTCCCACTCGATCCTCTCGATGCTATGTGGGACCAAATCCTGGACGGAACAGGCGCACAGTCTAAAGCCAGGCCTAAGCCCAACCCCAAGCCCAAGGGTAGACCAAGGGCATCTGCACCCTCTACAACTAACACCACAAATGCAACTACCCAAGCAACAGCCAATGCCACTACACGCATCCGGCAAGGGGACGCCCTTCTTATGAAGTTGGACAGATGCAGTGCAAGAGGGGCAGCTAAGCGGCGCAGAGTTGCGAATGAGGAGAATGAGATAGAGGTAGGCCCTGTGACGGTATCTGCGTTTCCGAGGCTCCCGGCGCTTGGCTCGTCTTCTGCGCACCAAAGCCAAAGGGATAGGGAAAGGGACACAATGCATATATCAGTGTCTGCCTCTGTGAGGCGTGCGCCGTGGCAGATGGAGCCGTCGTCGTCCCAGGATAGTCGGCTGTCGCAGTCGAGGGATGAGGATTTTATTGACCTTACTTTATAAGCATTTAATATCATATGTTTATAGTTTTGTAGCGTCCATCGTATTGTCAACAGTATTATACCATTTTTTCTAGATAGCAGTTATAAAGGTTCCGTATGGTATTGTGATTAGGATTAGTACTGATATATTGACCTTAGATGATTATATATCTACTATGTATACTTTTTGGGCCACTCTAGGGCGAGGGCGAGGGCGGGAATGGAGCAATAGTGTCGATATCCCATTTTGGAAGGAGTTCAATGGTGTAGGGATCATGGTCTCCTGCGAGGAAACGGTGCATGGAGGCCCATGCAATCATAACGGCGTTGTCTAGGTTGAGCTGTTTAGTAAACATAAAGAGAAAGTGGACTGGGTTTACCTGTGCATAATGCGGGCGGCGGGAAACTGGTGGTGATCCTGGAGTCAACTTTTGCTACGCAGGCTACCAGGCTGGGTGGAGTTAAATTTGTAGGAAAGAGGGAGCTTGGGACTGGCTCACCGTTCACGAAGAAATGAATTACTGGCGACACCGCCGCTTACAACGACATCGTGGACATCGTGTATGTTGTTTTGCGTGCACCAGTCAAATGCGAGAAGGAGTTTTTCTTCAAGTTGGGCTACAGCGGAGGTTTGGAATGTCCGGGCAAGGGCAAGGCACGTTAGGGCATCGATATTTTCGAGGCCGCCGCGCGAAGCAATGTAGCGCTCGACGTGGGAGTGAAGTGAAGAATAGGAAAATGCCAGTTGACCTCTGAAGGGGCGAGGAGAGGGTGGTATTTCCGGAAGGTCTGTATCTGGGGTTGAGGAGGCACAGAACTGCTCTAGCGCTGCGCCAGGGCCTATGGCGGCCCACGGCAGGCCGAGGAGGCGAGATACCTTGTCGAATGAACGGCCGATACTGGCGTCTGGGGTTGTGGCAAGGATCCGGAAGGAGGAGAGGGACATTGCGAGGAGGAGAAGGGTGTGTCCGCCGGAGACAAGGAGAGTGAGGAACGGAAATTTTGGCGGCGACGGCCAAGATGTCAAGAGTGGCGTCAATGCATGGGCTTGCTGGGGGACTGTCAGCGAAGATGACAAGGAGAAAGAGTATGCTTGCCATATGGTGCACGCCGACGAGGGGCAGGTTCAGCGCAGCAGCAAGAGATTTGGCAGCATTGGAACATACGCTAAGGCAGCCGCCAATGCCTGGGCCTCGAGTATATGCTATTCCGTCAATGTCCTTGCGGACGTCGACCTTTGCCTGGAGCAGAGCGTGCTGGACGGCGAGGGGCTGACCGGTTGTCAGTAGACGTCGCTTGTGTTCGAATAAACTGACCATATTGTGTTGGTGGCCCTGGATAGCATACATGGGGTGTATGCCGCCATAGACTTCGTGACTAGACAGTGGTGAGACAGGCGAGGACGATGATGACGGTGCTCACATGTCGTTCTGCTTAATGACGACGTTAGACAGAATACGGCGCGTCGAGTCGACGACGGCGGCACAGGTGTCGTCTGCCGAAGATTCGAGAGCAAGGACGGTGAACGAGCGATGTTGAAGGCGCGGTCTGAACGTGGCGAACGCTCTGAGCATCTTGATCGACGACGACGATGTGGACCGGGCACGACGACGACGCGTCTTCTGTTGATGGCACACCACGCCAAGCGCCTCGCCTGCTCGCCTTCCCCGCTCATCTCCTCCATCTCCCTCCGTCGCCATCCTCGATGGCCGCACCGCTGCCCACAAAGTCCCATTCATCGCCGTCAAAGGTGAGCTCGAGCTGCTTTATTAATGCCCTGCTCATAGTCGACAGGCATCGTACGGCCGCACTTACGATTCAAAACTCGTATCGCGTGAGATGCACCGTCTAGGCACTCTTGCTCATCTGCCGTCCGCACTGACTCCGCCCATTGCCAACGCTGCGTCCACCGCCTCGCTCCCTCTTCCCCCGCCTCCTCAGCCAAACTTGGCCTCAACATCGTCCTCGGACCCGTGGGGTGCGTTGCACGTCCATGTACTCCCTCTGTTCAACGGTGAACCCCTCAGGATCCCAATGTAAGTGCTGTATTACCGCATGGCTTGCCTAACTCTTCCCCAGCGAAGACCTCAATGTCCTCGTCAAGCGGCATATCCAGTCCGTGGTCTCTTCATCTCCGTCCAAGGCGCTCTCTGCACTCGAAAATGATGCTGCGGAGCTCATTGCCTCTGGCATGGTCACCCTCAACGCCAAATTAATGGGCATCGATGATGAAAAACTCGTCGCCCGCGTTGTTGAGATCTGGGGCTTCTTCTGGGATCAAGTCCTCACTTATGTCGAAGGAGTATGTTCAGTTTATTTTCCTTATACTAAATACTTAACCCTCCCAGGTTTTACTGCCGTTACAAACTGATCCACTGTTGCTGTCGCTCTACCGCACGCCAAAAACACACCACCGCGCAACCTCCCCTGCGCGCCAAGGAACAAAAGGAACAGCTGCGTCTACGGCTGCGGTGTCTGCATCACATATCGACGTGCGCAGTGTAGCCTTGCGATCCTTTCGCGACAAGGTCATCTTGCCACTCTCTCAACGCTTGTACCTCCGCCTCTCCATGCCCAACAGACAGGACAATTACTCACAAGATACAGCAGCCTACCAACAGCCCCGTCTGCAACAAATGTAAGCTCCGCAATAACTATTCCATCCACACGTACTTACACTGAACAGGCTGCTAGTACTAACGTCTCAACGCCGCCCGCGCCCCCTTGCCTTCTCCCTCACCACCCCCGCCCCAACCCCAACGCCTGGCGAACAAGCCATAACAGACCTCCTCCGCGTCGTGCGCACCCCACGCCCAGAATACGATACACGCAATAAACTTATGCCCTCATCGCCCCTCACTCGCGCCGGACGCGCCCCGAGCTTCCTCTCTGGCGGGCTCCCGCGTGATCGGAGGGGCCGAATCGCGCACAAGAAAGGTGGGGCGAGAGGACTGACGTTGGATTTGGATCGGGAGCGGGATGGGGATTGGGAAGTGCTTGGTGATGAGACGCCCAGGGGCGGAGCGAGTGTAAGGGGGCAGGGAGAAATGGAAAGGGAGAGGGAAAGGGAGAGGGAAAGGGAGATAATGGTGCTTGAGGCACTGAGGAGCCCAGATTTGGAGCCGAGTGCGACGGGGCCAAGAGCGAGTGTGGGTGGGTGGGGACTTGGTGAAGGGCACGAGGATCTGGCGAGGTTGGGCGATGAAGAGGAGGATGATGATATGCTTGATTGGAATTCGGCGCAGGTGGGCTTTTTCAATCTATACACTGCAGAGTGTGTTAATGGTTTATTTTCCAGGCCATCGTGGAGAATATGGTTGGGATGACTTCGCCTGCGCAGCCTGAAAACAGGAGGAGAATGACTTGAAATATTGCGTATCAATGGGCGCGGAAGGAGGTATTTATTCAGAGTATGTACAGTATTGTAGAAAACCTGTATCATAAGTGGGTATCCCGAATCTTCATATACTTCTTGTATCAGTTATCCGCTGGCCGACTGAGCTCTTCTAACCTATTAAGCAGCGAATCAACCCTTTTCTCAAGGCCAGAGACATTCCCCCGCACGACGCCGCGGTTTTCCTCTAGGCTGTTCTCGACCTTGACTACGGCGCTGCTAAGCTCTGTCAGCGTCTCGTGTATCTTCTGTTGCTCTAACGCTAGATCATTGAGTGTTTGGTTGAACTCGGACGCAGATGTGTGTAATGCTGCAAGTGTCCGGAGGCGCGTGAGAATGTGGGGGATTTGAGGCAGGACGGGCCCAAGCCGGGTGAGGAGTGGGAGAATTTGTTCGGTTTGGGAGGCGGTGATGGTTGAGGAGGTGTTGTTAGGATCGGAGGGGGAAGGCTGTCGTCGTTGGGCGTGTTGTTGGACCGCAGAGGCGCGGTCGAGATCGGACAGGAGTAGTTTGAGGCGACGGGAGATGGAGTCGAGGTGGCGGGGTTGGGTTAAGAGGGTTAGTTGGGAGTTGAGGCGCGTTATTAGGGGGAGCAGGGGTGGTGGGAGGGGGGAGGTCTGTTATTCAAAAGAAATTAGGTAAAGAGGAAGGGAAAAACGCGTCGTAAGTACCTCGTCAAGAGCGGCACTAGAGGAGCCAACGAGTTTCTCGAGCTCGCCAACGCGTCTGTCCATTTCTGCGATGGTTCGCACGTCAGGCTTGCCTGGTATTTCTTCGTCTTTCGATGAACCGTCCACGGCCTTCGCCTTAGCTTCATTCACCTCTGGGGTGTCATTGCCAAGGACAGCACTAACAAGTTTTGCGCGTCCCTCCTTGTCCTTGCGAATCTTATCGAGTCTGCCCCTGACGTCAACCAACCCGCGAAGCAAATCACCGGGATCAACGTTGTCAACTTCGCGCTCCTTGGCGAGTTGGGGGTTTGAGGGATCCGCGACCTCGGCCTCGAGAGCTGTCAGTTCAGCCTGAAGCGATCGCAGACGGGCTGAGAGAGGCAAAGGCCGTGTGTTTGCGGGCTCGTTGGTTGGGTCAGTGTCGGTGGGTGAAGGCGGGTGCTCGTAGTACGACCGTAGACGCTCTATAGGGTGTATTAGTATACTGATAGGTGAAAAGAAAGAGAAATGCACGTTTTCGTTCTGCCCTCCTGAAACGCCTGCTGGCCTCTTCGGGGTCGATCAAGTTACTAGAGTCGATCTCTTCTTTACCTGGGACATCTTTGCGGGCTCTGGGTCCACCACGCTGAGGAGGGGCGTCTTCATCGGATTCGTCGCCTTTCTGAGCGCAGATGAGGAGGTGAACCTGAGATAGAAAGCTATGCTGACCGTGTCCTGTGTCGACGGAAAGACGTCCTCTGTTTCGTAAACGTCTGGCGCGGTATCCTAGTGGTAGAATTAGATATAGAAAGCAAAGAAATAAAGAAACGTACGATGTCGGGAAGATCAGCGTACTTGCTCATGGTTGTGTTCAAAGACGCGAAAGGTAGAAATTATGATAATTTAAAGATGATTCAGGTGGTTGCCTTGAGTGTCCACGTGGTGTACGCCGTTCTCTTCTACATATCCTTGTCCCCCTCTCCATGTCCACTTATGGCACGACGCGCCATGTCCCAGGCCCTCCTGCAACCGTCTCAAAAGAGCGCGTCACTGACTATCATACTACTCTGTTCCGTCGTCTGACCTGGGAGGGTACTGTCCCACTAGAAATTCGCGTGGATCCAAAGGAACTCCCTGCCAACTCAGATCGTGGGCTCGAATGTTACTACATACAAGCTCCTCGCGTCAGCTATCTTCCCCTACTGATGCCAGAAATTCGACGATTCCTGATGGACGTCGTGTTCGACGAGGCTGCTGCTAAGGTTCTCAAAGAGGACGATTGGTGGTTTGAAAGTGCCGAGGGAACGTTGTTAAAATGGTGAGATTCTGCCTTCCCTCGCCCCAAGGTCTACGATCCTCATAATATTGAGCTTAGGCATTGGTCAGTTGGGCTCATCTACGACAACCATACCATTTCTACTTCCGTACGGCCATCTTCATCTCAAACCCAGCCTACCCCAATGCGTCTCGTACTCCACCTTGCTTCTCCTCCAACCGAGAAGCTTCTACAATCTCCAAGCTCTGAGGCCTGTAAATTAGCATTTATGGGACAGTTGAAGGAGGCAGACTTCATTCGGTGGGGGAATACGAAACGGATGACTGGTTTGAGGAAGGCAGACCAAGATGCTTTATGGGAGGGCATTCGAGATCGTACGTTTTTCATTATGTCTCGTGCACTGTGTTCTCAAGACCACTCTATCAAGACAACTTCGATCATTATTGGCGTGTTGCGTCCAAGGTCACGCCTACCGCAGGAGTCGCTCGTTCTCAATCACCCATACCATCGGCGTCTATTTCTCTACACAGCCGTCCTCCCTCTGCAGATCCTGCAGGTCCACCAGAGCGAGACGGAGCTTACAATGTACGGAGTGTTCCTGTGCGAATATACCTTCCAGATGGTCCTGTGCTTCAAGACCTAGTGCCGCCATTCTTAGAGGATGGTAAGCTGTTCCTGTCTAGTTCGACCTACAATTATTCCTGACAATAACTGCAGGTTCTGCCAATACACTTTCACGGTACCTTACAGCCCACATACCACTCCTCTTCCCCCCACGCTCTCGTCCGTCTACACCTGCCGAGACCGATAGAAGCACTGCAGAATGCGATAACCCTGATTTGGCTTATGCGTTAATTCAAGGTGTACAATCACCAGCTGAAGCAGAGATGGCGTGGCTTGGAGCTTGTATGGCAGGAGCGGATGGTTGGCTGAATGTTTGCATTGGGATTTCTAGTTAGAGGACTGACATCGAGGTATACCCCTTCCGCCGTTAACTATCTTTTTTAGTGTAATCCGGCGCCGTGATATTGCTATTGCTATCTCCTGGATAATGCAGCTGCTGCATTTGACCTGACGGAGACGTTAAGGCAAGCGATGAAGAACCTACACTACTTTTTAAGCTACACGGTGCTGGTCGTGGGTGGCACAAGTGGTCTGAAGCAAATCGCAACCAAATTTGAAACCATAATTGTTATAATATATTGCCGCCTTTCGATAGCCGAGGTATGCCCTGAGGACAAATGACGGTCATCCGGTGTAGGACAAAAAAGTCGTCACCTGAGCGATTCGAACACTCGCGCACAAAGTGCAACCGCTGAAGCTGTTTAGCAGGCGATCCCGTTAACCACTCCGGCAAAGTGACTATACAAGTTTTTGATTAAAATAATATAGAAGCTGGAAATGATCGCGTGTACTATCTTTCCACGACGTCGGACAATATCCAGATATCGATCCTCTAGGTGAGTAGTCATGAAGGATTTTGTGTTGACAGTATACTCCCTCTATTACAGCGCGAGACAGCCTCGGCCCTCCAGTCTTTTCATCCAGTGCACACATATCTTGACTTTTCCCCACCATGCCAGAGAAACAGCTCCTTGATTCCGAGAAACAGCCTCTTATTGATATTTATTCAACTGGACGCTATGTCCTCGTTATACACGGCGGTGCAGGCACCATGGACAAAGCTGCATCCACCCCTGCTCAGCGCGCTGCCTACAAGGCTGCCCTCCGCGTTGCTCTACTAGCTGTGCGTTGTGTTGCCTCCTAACCGTAAGCCCTGCATGCCTAAGCTACCATACTAGGGCCATGATGTTTTACACGACGGAGGTGAAGCTATGGACGCTGTAGTCGCTGCAGTCTCAACTCTGGAGGGTGCGTTGTGCTCGGCCTCTGCTCCATCCTTGCCGCTTATCATGGAATAGATAACCCTTTGTTCAACAGCGGCAAGGGAGCCGTATTCAATATCGACGGCAAGGTGATGGCATTCTTCTTTGATATACATATAAAGCTCAACTTCCTCAGAACGAACTCGAAGCCTCTCTCATGCTCTCCAAACCACCCGCCTCCCATCCTGAAATTCCCACTACTAGACGCGGCGTTGGTGCTACCCTCCTCGCCCATACGCGCAACCCCTCCCACCTCGTCCGCGCCCTCTATCTCGCCCCTTCATCTGCACCACACGTATTTTTCTCTGGCCCCGCCGCAGAGTCCCTCGGCGCGTCCTTAGGCGTCACCCTCGTTAACCCATCGTATTTTTTCACTGAACATAGGTGGAAGGAGCATCGAAGAGCACTGGGGCTTCCGGAGGAACCTCTGCCTGTGCCAGCAGGGTCTGGCGACGCGTCTATCCCTATGCCCCCGCTTGATCAACTCCCGACGGGTACGGTTGGTGCTGTGGCTTTGGACGTAAGGGGATGCATTGCGGTATTGACCTCCACCGGTGGCCGAACAAATAAACTCGTCGGTCGTATCGGTGATACACCGTCGATGGGGTCGGGGTTTTGGGCGGAGCAATGGACGAGGGATGAGGGAGGCTGGGTACAGAAGGTCTTGGGAAAGATCTTTAATTCGGCCAGGGAGCCGAGCGCTGTTGGGGTTTCTGGGACTGGTGACGGGGATGTGAGTGATCGAAAGACATTTAGAATTGGGCAGATATCTAACATGAAATGATCCTGTAGTATTTCATCAGGCTTGCGACAGCGTCCACTATCTCACGACGCGTGCAGTATCTTCATGAGCCGCTTGAGAAGGCCACTCAAATGGCTGTCGATGATTTACTCGTCGAAGGCGGTATCGGTGGTGTCGTTGCTCTAGATGACTTAGGAAATGGTAAGTTATACACCTATTACATTCAGATGAACGCGATTTTGATTTCTTTAGTCGCAATGCCGCTCAATTGCCCTGGAATGTACCGTGGCGTCATCAGGGAAGACGGTGTACCCAAGACAGCCATCTTCGACGATGATGTTCTAGACTAGAGTTGTTCTAGACTACCTCTGATTTTCTGTGTGGGGACCGTTACGTGTTTTATATCTTCTAACAGATGAATCACTATTTCATGAGCTTGGCGTTTGCGTGACGTAAGAGAACAACCATAAGGCGTACACTGACCAAGGGTGTAATTCGGTGTCGGCTTCCTGTAAGAAGATGACACTGAAGCGCACACAATGATTTCTCGACTCTCTGATGATGGGAAGGTTTCTTTTTCTATTGGTCCGTATTTGGTGGGTTGAACCGCGAACTACATAACTTGAACAAGGTCAACTCAAATTCAACAAATGCACCCTTATAGTTACCCGAATAACTATATAAAGGCCACGCTTTCTCTCAAAATGAACAAAGGACGCAGTGGAGTACACTGCAGTAGTTCGGTTTAGACGTCCATATAGTCTCAACGTATGCGTACGTGATGTTGCCCATCCGCCCTCCCTCTCAGTTCGAGTTCTGTGAACTAGGCTCAGGTTGTAGTCTCTTGAAGCTTAAAGCTTTTAGGCTAGCAGTGCTTGCCTGGTCTCTCTCCTGCCATCCCTCTGCGCTAACTTCTAGGTCTCAACCATTCTTAAAGACCAAAATCAATCCAATCCTGATATCGATGTCAGCTCTTACGGCGCTCTTCTCCGCCGTTTCTTTCATTTCATTTATTCTGGTGCTCGTTCTTTTCCCTTTCGCGTGGCAGCTGCAATGGAACTCGTGTTCATGTGTGTATCATCTACCGTAGGCCCTTACTTAAACTTTCCTGGAGGTATTACTGTGAAATTAACCTGGTGTTCATTTACTGTCTTACATAGCATGCTGGACTGGTACTGGTATCTGCCTTTTTGCAGCCTGGGCGGCTCTGGGGTGTCTTAACCTCTTTGTTAACTCGGTGTTAGTTGGGGACGATATCTGGAACGGCGGTCCGGTTTGGTGTGATATCTGTAAGTGCGCATGCCAGTGCGGTACTATCACGCAATATGAACTTGAAGCTTATAGATAAATTGTAGCGACAAAGTTTATGATTGCGCTGGGTGTTGCGTTGCCTGCTGCTTCGTTGTGTATCAGTCGACGGCTGTATTATGTTGTGGTAAGAAAAGTTCCTATCGGAAACGTGAATGTAAGTTCTCTTTACTATAGTCATATGCGGATGCACAGATCTTATAAACTTGGACAGAATCGACAAGGTGTTCTCATTGACTTAGCTATAGGACTTGTGATACCTATTATTTGCGCTGTACTTCGTCAGTATTTGTACCCTTGCGTTACAATCTATGCTAACTATTTGCAGAATTCATAGTGCAAGAACATCGATTCAACATATTTGAAGACTACGGTTGTACGCCTTCTGTATACAACACGCCCCTTGAATACATACTTGTCCAGACGCCCATCCTCGTAATTTCGATTCTTTCTGGTATATATTGCTGTCAGTCTTGGCCTATCAACATCTAATCTGATTCAACAATGCTAACAAGCACTCAATATAGTCATAAGTATCATTTTATACAAACGGAGCATCTTAGAGAACAACGCTGCTGAATTCGGAGCGAAACTCAGCGTGGACTGGTATCTCCGCCTCATGTGCCTGGCGTGCATGCAGGCCATCCTGAGTGCGTTTGGTGCATTGGTGGACATGGTTATTGCATCCCGTCGGGGACAAGTTAGGCCTTGGATCTCTTGGACGGAGACACATGCCGGTGAGTGCTTATGTTGTTAAGTATTGGAATTTTATTTGTACATCCTCTCAACTTTGAATGAGTTCAGGGATGTCGACGGTAGAGTGGATTCCGACGAATGTGTGGCGCGTTGATCCGGGACTGAGCCTTCAGTTGGAGGAAGCGCGGTGGGCGATGGTGGCGAGTAGTTTGATGCTTTTCGTGCTTTTGGGGTTGGCAGAGGATACCAAAAAACGGTTTACAGAGACCTATAGGGCTATTGTGTATCGGTTGAGAGGAAAAGGGGATGGAAACAAACCAGGGCCAGCTGATAGGTATGTATTTTTCATTAAATTTCATTAGGCAAAAGTTGACTTGGAATTGGGATCTTCAATTCTCACAACTCAACAACACCATCGATATCTTCGTCTGCCTCTAGGCGCTCTATTTGGCTTGATATGTCAATATCGTCTGCGCTGGACAGTAATATCTCAGAGTCAACAACGCTACGACAAGAACAGTCCTTGTCAAGCGTCACCATCTCGCCATCTCTACGGAGCACCTCTACTGAGCCTGACCATGGTACTGATCCTAGTCATCGAACCAACTGGAGCGAAACAACCATCGATATCGTATACACTGCTGCTCTATACAAAGATCTCCCACCACTTCCACAAACACCTCCATTAAGTGCGGCGACGTCGGAGTCAATGTATAGCACCGATACCGCGCCTGAGGTATACGCATTTCCATTGCCTGTATTCCATTCTGTGAACACAAAACATTGACTGGCAAGATCCACTGCGTCGGGTTGGGAGGACCCCGTACACTGTCCCGGAGGCGCGCCGCCCGCGGATCTAGATTTGGACGGAGCGGGGGGTGGGCTACATCCGCGGCCGCCCGATTGGTCGATCACATATAGTTATTGGCGTATGATTATTGGTTCGACGATCATCTTATTTCTGTAATTATTTATTTTCATGGAGCGATTGGCAGACAAGTTCCGCAATTTGAAATAGATATTTATGTAAATAGCAATTTTGCGGGAGAAGATAACGACAACGATATCGATGGTGTTCATGTCAGAACTGTTCAACGGTAAAAGCCAAAATTCTAGTCTATTACGTATACATAGTAGCAACGCCTCTAGTTCAACTTTACTGGCGCTTCAGCTGGCTGCTGCTCCGGATGTGCGAGAAAATATCCAGCCCAAGTCGTCGTATAATTAACGAGCAGAACGTGATCCACAGTCTAGGAACCTTCAGATCACTATCTAGGCTTGGCAAGGTATAGGAACGTACATATTGGGCATGACCCAAAATAGGGCTGCGACAAGCAGATCGTTGTGTCCAACTGAACACCCGCTACAAAAGTATTCCTGCGACATGTAGAGTATCGTCTTAGCAAGCGTCATAACAGCGCCTGTGTAGCCGAACAAGGGTGCCACGTCGGATACCTTCACATGAGCAAGGTAAAGGTAAATGAGCTGGCAGGTGGCCACCAATCAATAATTGACGTCCGCCAATGGCATTGTATGACTGACGCACATTCATTGATATCTCAAGGACATTCAGTATAGCTTGAAAACACCGAGTAATCAGTGTGGAATGAATCGTTATACAGAGTAAACACACCTGCTGCCCCAGCAAAACCCTCTCCATTTTCAAAGGCCTTGACTCCGTATACCTAATAAACGTGCACCATCAGCATGTGCTCTAGAGGAAGCCTTGGCCTTCTCACATAGTCAACCTTTGCGTACAAGTCATAGGGCTTCCATATCCAGTGAAGGTCACCTCCCACCATCGAACGCGGTCTGAAAATGTGAAAGTAGTAGCTTCCTGAGCCAAGACGGCGACGCGACTCCACAAATACACGTACCGCATGAGGCAGTAGCCTGCATCCCACAGCATGAGTGGGGCAGTAATCAGAAACCAGATGTCGATCCAGGCATAGGTTTTGGGAGCCATGGTCGAAGGGTCTTGGGAGGGGAAGGACGAGGGATTATTTCGACTACGCCTCGAAGAGCTTTTAAACTTTTTGAGGGAAGCTGAAGATCATCCTTTTGAACTTCGAAGTATTCGGTGTGTGAAATCGTGGCCATGCCACAGGGTCGTGATCCCGCCGCACATGGCCCGCGAAAGTGTATTCGAGCTACATATTTCCCAGCATCGCGAGTGTCACAGGTTCAATACTTCAGCAGAGGCCCTCAAATGGGAATCCGTGTCGCCAGGAGGAGGTCAGTGCGGTTGGCAAGCCCAGCAAGGTAATGGGGCAGATGGTACCCACGAGGCTAACCGGACAACGCGGCCGCTATTCGGATCGAGTTTCGTCATCTTCACCTTGAGCCAGCTACAAAGTTCCACCGTAAGTTATGTTATTTCTTTCTATTGTACTACATATCTGTTCGGCCAACCTCTGGTGGCTGACCTAGAAGCTCACATTCATGCACAGCTCAAGTCAGCCACTGATTTATATAATGCTAGATTACGCATAATGTACGTTGCCGCCTTCATTTGAACGACATCCCGGATCTAAATAGCAAATCGACATGGCTTCAAATGAACGGCGTGTCGATATTTGCAACGCAATCATGTCCTTCATTTCTTGGCTGGCGCGTCTTCTGTCATCTTTTTATAATCGCTCACAGCCTCTTGAGGAACTGCCGATCGTCAGTTTTGGGTCACAACAGACAATGGCCTTGCTGGAAGCGTTTCATAAAGAAGACCATAACTCGCAAGGTTGGTTTACCATTATTGCCGCATATAGATCGGAGGCTTACTCGGTCTTCATAGCATACCACAGGTCTACTCATGTTTGCACGCCTCTTGAGCACCAGTCTCCACGAAATTTCAACGTCAGCCCTAATGAGAGAAGAATGTTTCGTTCAGCGACCGCTCCGATCAGTATCGGATGTCCTCATGTTCTGAGGACAATACCAATATCTCCACTCGCGCGTGAGAAACCACTGTCGAACTACCCTACTGCTTTTCGCTGGACATCCCCTATAACACCACCCGACCAGGACTGGGAGAAAGTGCGTGCCGTCAGTGCTGGGGCCAACAAAGTACATCCTGGAATTGGCGATCTCGGGACGCGTCGTGGTTTTAAGGGCAAACCTTTGATCTTCTCTCCTCCCACTACTGAAAGTATATGGCCGCGATCGTCTGCGTTCCTTTCCCTTCCCAAAGGGTTCAGCTTTAGTCCTAAGAGCTCTAGTTTGTCCTCTCCTTATGGGTCCCTTCCTTCGAGTCCACGCACTCCACTCGAGATGGTGACGAACCGTATGCGCAGCGTCTCGGTATCTATGGTTTCTTGGTCTTCTGGTTCAAAGTCCCCAGTTTCATCGCTCAACGATGTCCCACAGAATTTACAGGAGCTGTATGATACGACTGACCCGTTTGCATCCTATGGCGATAGCTTTTTAGTACTAAACACCGATGCAGGTATTCCCAGTCTACCCAAGGATGACTTTAGTTTCCACAGGTGGTGTGGAATAGATCGCAAAAGCTCACGTATCGGACAGAAGAACGTTCTGACACCGGCTGGGCTCCATGCGGCGTTTACAAACTCGAAAATAAAGACGACGATCTATGATTTGTCGACGGCGGATGTGGTGCCTGCGCGAGGGGCTATTCCCGTCGTGCGTAAGCGTTTCTCTGCTACTCTATACGCTCCTTGTGGACTGAATCGTGATGGTGTTACTGCTCTGCCGTCACCGACTATCGTTCTCACTGCCCCAACGAGCCCTGAAAAGCAGGAGGCCGACGCAGATCCGATGGAGCTCATTAATATCTCCTCTCTCACAGACGACACAGTTAAAGATGTGGCTGTCAGAAAGCACCGCATTCTTCAACAGAATGATATGAAACCCTTAACAGAGGAGCAGCAAAAGGCATCGGGGCTTGCTCTTTCAGAAGTTCAGGACGCGGTATTGCCATCAGGACAAGTCGAGCGTCGACCCACTGCACTCGTAATACACTCGCCCCCCGCGGTTTCTGTCCCATCGGTCTCAACTCTTTGTGGCGACCTTTCGAGTACCGAGCCGCTGAGCCCTGGCTATGTTGGGCTGCCAAAAATGGTGTACGATCTGTGTGACCCCCCTGCCGGTCCTACTCGGACAGCTTTACCTGGTGCTAATACCCTCTTACCCTGTCCAGCCCCTGCACCCCAACGGAGGAGTTCGCTTCGCCCTTTGATGCTCCCTGCTCGGGTCGCAAGCCGCCTATCTGCGCGGGTCTACCCGATCCCACAGGACGATACTGCAGTCTGTCCATCGCAGGGTCTGGAAGGAATCATCGCTTTACTCGATGTAGGGCTCGCAACCCCATAGTCAGCATTGAAGATCTAGATGGTGCAATAGAAACCACATACATGCATTCAAACATTGCGTACATATACATAGTATATACTCTCTTTTGAATTTACCTTTGAATTATAGATATACACGTGGATAGATATGAGCACTAAGAAGGGGTCAAATCAATCAGACGACTTGGACAATGCTCGACGAAGGCGTTGACGAAGTGGGCTTTCGTCTTCCGGTGAAGAACTCGTTAGGGTGCCTATAGCGTGCACTTCCTCGCCCGGTGTTAGGGGAATCACCTCTGGGGCTGGTGGTTCTTGTGGAGGAGCCAGAGGGTCGGGACGTCGTACACCAACGGGTCCATCCTCGACAATTTCGACCGACTCACTAACGATGGCAACACGCGTCCACCGACGGTAACGGGTATACTACGATCTATTAGCGTACCATCGAATAAATGAAATTGAGACGAAAACCTTGCCCATGCCACCCTTGCTACTAGCGTTCTCCCATTTGTTGTCCCCGTAGACCCAACCGTCCACATCTGTCATGATGTGGTCATCATCGCCATATCCCTCATGCACTTCTTCAATTCCAGACGTATCGTTTTCAGAGACCACAGTGTTATTGCCGCTCGAGAGACTGGATTCGCGCATCCTACCTGCAGCCTTGAGCAGCCTACTCCCGGTTGTCTCGTTCGAGGGGTCGGTGTTCTCCTTCTCCTCAGGAATAGGGCGCTCGACCCGGGATAATGCGCCACTGTCACGACACACAACAACGCGCCATTCGGGTTCCTCCCAGTGCCATGTCGCAGTGCGCTTAACGCGGTGGCCTTTCCCGTCTGGTAAGAGGATGGTGGTCGCACTTGGGAGTGTAAACGCGTTTGGAGGAGATACGGGAGCCTGTGAGGGTAGAGGCGAACACCACGAGGGGCGCTCACCGGGAAGAAGGGCTGCAGTCCAGTCGAGGCCCATCCACCAACGCTGGTTTTCGTTGATGGTAAAGAGGAAACGGAGGGCGGGTACGGGAGACGGTGATGTCGACGTTGGCTGGTGAGATAAAATTGTCGGCGGTAGAGGTATTCCTGTGAGAAGGGAAAGGAGGTAGCGGAATGTATGACGAAGGTAGGCGGAGCGGGACAGGGTAGAGATGATTAAGGCGGTAAAAGGGGCACGAGCAGTAAGAACGACAGTCCCAAGGACAGCAAAAACAATGCGCAAAGGTACCATATACACAAGAAAAAGATAGGGCACGTAGGCGACGGCTGCAATGCGCAGGACCGTCGGCGGCGACGGCACGTGTGGCCTTGTGGGGAGCAGAGTGTGGATGGTGGCGAGGTCGCGGACCATGTTCTGGAGACTCTGTTCAGTCGTTAATTGCGGCCGCGAGCGCGTTGATATACAGAGCGCAATGGCGAGTAGCAGAGGCAAGAGGTAGCGCAGGATACGCTCCGTCAGCAGACAGAGGGCCCACCAGGCGACGACGACGAGCCAGGCATCGTACCAGGAGGACTGCCAGCTGACTATCTGGAGGCCACGACAGACGACGGCGACGAGAGGTGCCTGTGGAACGAGGGCGGCAATGAGCGGGGCAGGCACCGTCGTCGCAATATCGACGAGCATGGTCCAGGTGAAGAACGACTCGGGAGTCGGAAATCACATGTTCGTGCTCGTCCCTGCTATCCTCGCCGTTGCCCACAGCGTGCTCCCCCTCTTTGACGCCTCCCCCCGTCTCCAGCAGCCGTCCTCCCCGCTCGTCCGCTGGGATGCATTCCACTTCCTCCCCGTCGCCGACAGCGGCTACACCTACGAATACCAATGGGCATTTTTCCCGGGAACGCCCTTCCTCCTTCGTCTCCTTCGCTTCAACTCCAATCCCTACATATGGCCCATAGTCCTCCTCCTCGTCGCTGCCACCTCCATGTGCTCCCTCCATCGCTTGACGCGCCTCCATTTCCCCTCATCACCATGTTTTGCGCGTCTCGTGGTTCTGTTATCGTTGCTCCCTAGCAGTCCTGCTACCTTCTATTTCGCGCCATATGCAGAGCCATTCTTTACTTGTCTCTCATATCAAGGTATGTCGCATATTCTTGTTGTGTTCGCGTCTTATACGATCCAGGCATGCTCTATGCTGCTCAAAAGCACTGGATACGTGCAACATTTTGCTTCACTCTGGCCAGCTTCTTTCGCTCTAATGGCATTCTTCTTGCCGGATATCTTGTTTGGGGCCTCATTGTCGAACCCTACCTTATCCATAAACAGGTGTGTCTAATTACCTCGCCAAGTTCAGTGACTGATCGGCCCCCAGTCGTCTGTATTCAAGGTCTTGTACTCTATCTTGCTTTCGATCTGCATAGCCGCCCCTCTCATATACCACAACTACACCGCATATCGACTGTTCTGCATAGCCGAAGATAAACCAGAATGGTGCCACCGCTTCCCGCCTTCGATATACACACACGTACAAGCCAAATATTGGAACAACGGCTTCCTGCGCTACTGGACTCTCTCCCAGATCCCCAACTTTGTCATCGCAGCACCACCTCTTGTCCTTCTTACCGCCTTTTCTGTCCATTATATCAGAACAGGATTTATCCCTGCTCTGAAAGTGCGGTTCAGCGGGACCAAGAACACGCAGTACGAAGACCCCTTTGCGATTCTATCGATTGTCCCACACCTCATACATGCCCTGATCTTGTGTATTACCCTTATTTTCTTTTCTAATACCCAGATTGTGCTTCGCCTTGCTGCTGCACTGCCAACCCTATATTGGGCCGCTGCGTGGCTACTTATCCGTGAGGACCGTTGGGGTAGCATGTGGGTATGGTGGAGCGTCGTATGGGGATTGATCAGTGTGGGGCTCTGGGCAGCCTTTTTGCCTCCTGCTTAGGGAACATGTGCACCATAAAAGGTGAATGTCATAGTAGTTTCTTCAATTACAACGTAGCCACTTAATGCGTAGAAACACATCAAAGAACCCAGAAAAAAAACGTTACTGATATAAGTAGCGAGAACCAAAGCAGAATATGAGTGCCGGGAAACAGTTCAGAACATGGTGCAGTATGCTAAGAATTCATTAAGTTCGCAATGTGTATTCGTGTGAAGGGAGAGAAGCTATTTAAAAGGGAATAGTTAAGACGTTGTGGAGGCTGATGCAGAGGCTGATGCAGAGGCCGGTGCAGAGGCAGCAGCCGTTGAGGCAGATAGAGAGACGGGAGCATTGGTCGCCGTAGCAGACTTCGATTGCGTTGCCGACTCAGTGGCCTCTGCGGTAGCACTGGTTGACGCCGCTGCCAAAGTAGATGACCCGGACGTACTCTCCTCCGCGGCACTCGTCGTTACCGATGCCTGTGACGCCGTCGCGCTTCCCGAAGTACTAGAAACAGCACTCGAACTCGATGAGACTGCTGGGGCCTCCACAGCGTCCAAATCAATATCGAACAACGTCGGTACGCTGGTTTGTGAAAGTTGCAGCCAAGGGACCTCGTATCCGTTATCGCCAACAAGCAGTGTCACTGCCGCGTTTACATCAAGTATCGCGCCTGCGACGATGCCGAGCGATGCGATCAAGCCCTGCGTAAGGAGCACGTTCGGGATGTCTCCTGAGTTGACGGTTTCACCAGGCCCAATAATGAACGAGTCAAATGCTTGTCCAAATGAAGCATAAATGATGCCGTCCACTCCTGAGTCAGATTGAACAAAGGTAATCTGAAGTGAAGCGTCTAAGGGGTTGGTGACCTGAGAACACGTTAGCTGAGAACACGGAAGGGTGGTCGAGGGTGGGGGACTTACATTAAAGTTGATAGTGACGAGGTTGTCAGTGAAGGTATCGAGGGTGATCAAGACTTGAATCTGAGTAATGAAGTTCGGCTGATTGAGACCTATATGTACAATATCAGAAAACAAGATATCGAAAATAGTCCACGCCCCGCTTACCGGGCAACTGGGTAGCTATTTGAAGCTGTGCAAGGCCAACACTAAGTGAAGCGAAGGGGCTACTGTCCGAATTGCCTTGAATTGTAAGATCCAAGGTGTCGTCGGTTTGGATGAATTGCGTCAAGAAGGCCTTAGGAAATAATTAACATCAAGCTTGTAGCACACGTATACCACGTACCTGCGCAGTAGTGTCGTTGGCATCATCTGGCTGGTATCGGAACTCGGTAAGACTGGGATTTGCTCCTGGAACAAGGTTGAAGGGCTAGCAAGCAAGGTCAGAACACGAGCCACACGCCGACTCCAGGAAAACTCACGTCAATGACTGCATTGCCTATCACCGTGCCTTCGTAAATCACAGGCAAAGATATATCAACGGTGTTGAGTGTTATGTTGGAAGGGTTCTGAAGGACGGTAGTGAGTGGAGCAACGATGTATTCGTTACCACCTGTGCCTCCACTGCCTGTTACCGAAACGTTGCTCAAGGAAGCAGTATTTCCGAATGAATTAATACCTTCACATTAGGTGAATGGAAAACTTGCTTGATAAAAACAATCACGAACCCTTCAAACTGGAAGAAACATTGAATGCCACGCTAGAAAGCACCACGTCGCCAATCGATGTCTGGACTGTGACGTTTGCTGTACCTTCGAGAGTCAGATCTACTTCGTCAGTGAGCGTGACTCCAGCGAACATCTGGGCAAATGCATCCTGGTTTAGAGCCTCCAGAGGAACATTCTGGAAGGATATAACAAGGTCGGCAAGGTTTCCAGTCGATACCCCTCCAACTGCTGGTCCTTTGGGGATGGTAAGCTACCAGAAAAGTCAGCACAAAAATAGGGATGAATCCGGGAAACCCTTACAGATGCAGTGTCCACACCACCAGAGTTCAACACCAGGTTCTGTCCAGCTTCAATCACCTGAAGGGAGAAACCGAATGGATTCTTGTATTGGGCCAGTGTGTACTGAGAGCTGGTGGGCGGCGCGAATGCTTGCTCCGCCGTGTCCAGAGTGACATTCAGGTCATTCAAAGCGATGGATTGAATGACCTCGAGGAGAGTAAGTAGTGTACTCAAGAAGATGGTGTTAAACTCACATCCAAATTCTGACCAGGCAAAGTTACCTCAAGACTCAGCGTCTGGAATGCCGTACTTAGCCAGCTTACGGAGCTGCTAGATCCACTAGGCTGGACAGAATCTCCTTTCGTTATCAGAGTCTGGTTTTGACCCGACAGGTAGTTCGTAAAAAGGACCCCAATGTTGTCCAGATCGGATCCACTTTGCGGGATTATTCGTCCGGAAAGTTGAGTTGTTGTTTGAGAACTTGGGGCGAGGAATAGGTCATCCCCGGTCAACGCTAGGGAGTTCTGGTTTTAGATGCAATAAAATAAAACGGGAAAAAAAAGACTTACGACCGACCAGAGTATCTTGGAAGAAAGCTTGGAACGTGACAGTTCCGAGATCGATACCGAGCTCTTGATGCAATATCAGTACTCGGAGTGTGATATGGATTTTACTTGCTACGCACGAGCAGAAGAGGGGATCAAAGCATCGGTTTCAATGTGAATACCTCCAGCAGGGTCGTCCGAAGGAAGTTGGAAGTTGCTAATAGTGACTCCTGGAAGTCCGTTGAAAGCCTTGAAGGACACATCTTTGCTCAAAGAGACATTCTCAAAGATTGTCCCGAGGGCCGTCAACCTTAAACTTGATGTCGAGATCGTCCAGTCGAAGGATGGGTTGTGAAGTAGGAAAGTTGCGAACGATGTAAATCTATCCAATCATCAGACAAAAGATTCGATACTTTATCAGTTCTGACATACGCAGAGGTGTCGGTAATGGTCAAGCTAGCTTGAGTGTTATAGTCAGGCACACCAGTGTTTGCGGCCGCACACACTTGTACAGTTATTAGTTGAGGTCTCCGCCATTGCAGCAGCACGGCTCACCTGAGGGCAGTGTTATCGTGGCAATATCCTGTCCTTGCCAAGTAACCCTGTGCAAACATCAATCAGAGTCCCATTCAGGATCGAATATTTGGCTTACAAGAGAGGTTCTGTGAATTCAATCACCGCGTCCAAGGGTCCGATGTTTGTCAATGAGCCAGCAAGCGAAAGATCAAAGCCGTCGTCAGAGATGTTGCTACAAGCAAAGATGTAAGAAATTACTGTAGCGGGAGCATATTAGCCAGATCATACGTAATATTTGCAGCAGTAAACTGCAAAGTTGAGTTATCCACGAGACTCTGCGCTACAGGTGCAGCAACTGCACCAATGAGGTATAGAACTGTGTCGTCCGTCTATAAAATTGTACTCAAATGAGATAGATAGATGAAATATGGATGTTTTTGGCTTACTATCGCAGGCACACTGTTTTGATCAAACGACAAGCTAGTTGCAACTGCAAAATAAAATGAGTATATCGAAAGACCAAATGGCTTCAACTCTCACATTCATCCAGTTTTAAAGATGACTGTACGGCCAGGTCGACTTTAAGGTTGGAAAGCGTTTCCAGGATAGCCCCAGTTACGTTGAATTGATTTCCGCTAGTAGGGTTTCAGCATTCGGGAGAATACAGATAAGTCTAGCTGCATACCTGACACAAGTTGGAGCACTCGTATCAACGGAAGATACGACCTGCAAGATATTTAGAGAGTGGCTAGTAAAACATTGAAATGCTTACTGGTGGATCGAAATCAGGATTAGCTATTATGAACTCGAACAATTGAGTTAGCGGCCCAAGGTCTACTCCGTTTTGTTGTGATGCAACGGTTAAGAGTTCAATGATTGCCAGAGGTTGAAGGTTGAACTGGAATGGAAGTGCAGGAGAGGTCACACTAGAGTGACCATCAGCGTGTATAGGGTTAGAAGAAGTATCGACGTTGTTGATTTTCCCTAAGGAAATGCCTTGATATGTAGCAGTCGCTGCGATTTCCAGGAGATTGATGCTCGCGGTGAAGGGATTGGCGAGTGTAAAGGAGGTGGAAGCTACTCCCGTTGTCACGATGTCAACTGGGAAAGTAAGCGAAACACTCTTGATGAGCGTCTCGTTTAGTGCCGGGAGCGTGACGGGGGATAGGCGGATCTGGGAGAGTGCAGATTGGAGAGAGGGAATGGACGTGGAACCTGTTGTCCCAGCGATGGCCGTGTCAACATCGACACCCTCTACGAAATTTTGCAGCAAAGTTTGACCGGCCGAAACTGCCCCTCCTTGCGGAGCAAACTGAACATCTAGCAGAATTGAAATAAGGCCCCGGGTCAAACGTGAAGGCCATGCAGAGACATACCTATCGAGTAATTACTACTTCCAGGTATAATCACCAAGTCGCTCTGATCTGATGTTAGAATATGACAAGAGATTGGAGTATTTAACGCACTAGATCTGCGACACCAATGGTTTGATCCCTGAAAACATTTAGCTTGCTGGTTTCAAAGGAAGACGAGAGAAACACACTCGAACTGCAAAGAGAAGGAAACATCGCCAGTCCCTACAATATGTCAGCTGGCTGTTCATTCATACACCATCCATTAATTGATTTACTGACCGATTGTGAGGTTGCTGCCATCCGAGGTTATCAGTTTCCCAGAATTGTCACAGGATATATGAACTAACCTTGGATTGAATAACGTGCTGCCTACTTTGATAAGAAGATAATCGGTGAACCCTTGATTGACATCAACAGTGCCAACTAAGACAGGCTTGGCGTTCAAGCCTTGTAAGCCATCGATGGAGGAATCAACCGAGAAATCGACACCCTCCAGTGAAAGGAGGCCAACAGCAGTTTGAGCACTGGCATTAGCAGAGCCGGACAGCTGAAGCGTCTGTGTATTCCCAATAGTTGTTGCAGCGACAAATTGGTCAAAGGTCGAATGCTGGTCGGAGAATACTGCGAAGGGCACGTTGTCGAATGTGATATAGATAATTCGATTTTCAACATCTGTCGTGGTCGGAGCCATCGGGAGGGCCAATTGAGCGAATGAAGTACCCTCATAACCAACGGTCAATGTCTGTTCAAGAGCAGTGATGTCAATGGGAAAGGCGAAAGGAAGTGTGAAGGCGGCATTTGTTGATTGACTGCTTGTCGATGGATCGTATGCGGTATCGTCAGTGAAGAGAAGCTCCAGTTCGTTCAATGCAATCGACTTGATAATATTCTGGACACCAAAATTCGGCAAGACTGTGGCTATCTGCAGGGCTTGAATCCCTTCATTGAGCCATGTAACCTGAAAGAGAAGTGAGCCACGACGCGAAGCTTGCAGGAACGTAACGTAACGTACATCTGCCGAGCCTGCACTCGCTCCTTGGACAACCACATTGCTGTCTTGGCCGTGTATAAAGTTGTTGAAGACTCCCGATACAGCTGAAAGCCCGGCGGCTGACGTCTGAGGAACGAGGCGTCCAACAAGGGAAAGGTTCGAGACTGAGCCAGGGCTGAGGCTTACGGCACCAGCACTGAGAACAGGCGCAATCATGATATCGCCAACAAAGGTATTGAAGCCAAGAGAGCTTAACGCAATTCCAACTTGGGAAGGCTGTGCATCGATTCATTTCAATGCATCGTCCAAGATTTGTTGTGAACCTTACATTCTGCGCCGTTGCGTCAAGAGTGAGACTAATCCCCCCAGCAGCAGCATTGGAAGGCAGATCAAAAGTCTCGATGTTTACGCCGCCTTGCAGACCATTGAATCCTTTCAAAGTCACAGTCTTCGTCGTGAGACTGATACCCGGTACGATGATACCTGCATTCCGAAGAGTTAATTGCCAGCATCGACTTATCGTGTTTGACTAACCGAGAGCGCTGACTGTAAGGTGTGTCAACGAGGAACAGGACATTGTTATAATGATAGCATACCTGACAGGTTTTGTCCTGTGATGTCCCATTCGAAGGACTCTTCTGTAAGTAATGTCTGCCAGTACGCTTGAGTAAAGCAAAGTAAAGCAAACAAAAAAAGGACCTTTGTGAAGTCAGTCAAATGAGTGACATCGGCAACCTCAAACGTCGAAGTTGCATCTATAGCACCTCCAACATCTCCGATAACTGTGACATTGTCCATTGTGATAGCTCCCAGGGGTTGCCCCTTCCAGCTAACGGTCAGTCCAGTAGGGAACGAGATTACGGCGTCAACTTCAATGAATTTAAAATACGGGACTCGGCTTCAAGGTTGCATGTACTCACAAGGTCCAGCATTTGAAATGTTGCCTTGCAATTGTGTGCCTGGCCAATATATGAGAGGACGGTGCTAAGAAGGAAAGCGATAGTCTCACCGAAGGAAGTTTGTTGAGGATCGGTGATGAGTACACTGGAGATACTGCAAACTTGTAAATAAATGTGCTTCTGCTGTCGCAGTAGGACTCACCCCAAGGAAGACCCGCCGACTATCTTTTGTACAATAGGCTGTGCCAGTACGGGAAGTATCAGGTTAAGACTTGAATCCGTCGCAGTTGGAACACCCGTCTGAGTGTATTGCAGTGTGGTGTTGTAGGAACCTAAGCAAATAGCCCGAAGTGAATAATTGACAAGGCATTGCCTAGAATGACTTACCGATCGTAACGTCTACGTTCAGGTCGACATCTGACTGCAACTTCTTGAAGGCAGTATCGACAAATGTCGTCAAATCAAAACCACTTCGAGCAATGCGGAATATCAGAAAACAGATTTCGGGCGTTGGAAAATAGGTGAAACATACTCAAATATATTGGCTCTGCGCTTCATTTTGGGGGGTTCACCAGTGATGGACAGGTACGTGATGCCGCCGAGGCTGACAATTTCATCCAAAGGTTCCACATCCAACCCGGCTTCCACGGCAAGCGCGCGGGTCACTGTAAATAGAGCAGCGGGATCAAAATTCATATTCAGGTCCAACGTCGGCGACTCTGTTGTGGAGTTGGCAGCGGCTTGGAAATCGACATCTGTTTCGATAGTACCCAGTGGAATACCGAAGGACGAAACTGTGGAGGATATCTTGGTAATTTGAAGGAGCGCACTGAATGGGTTGACAAGGGAAACTGTGACATGACTGATGTTGTTTGTTATACCAGTTGTCGAAAGTACTGAAGAAAAAACCGCGTCTTGTCAGAAGTGGTATGGATGATAAAATCGTTCACTGTACTTTCGAGGGCAGCGCTTCCAATCAAGTTAGTCTGAAGACCAGGTAAGATGACGTTAATGTCTAGGGTTTCAAAAGCCTCGGCAAGGGATGCAATCTGCGTGCTTCCATTGAAGCCGGCGATACTCAATTGCACGTCTATGCGATGCTCTAAGTTTCATCGTAAGTTATAGCTTGGCTAGCTAGCGCACCTTGTTTTCCAACGAAATCATTCAACGTCTGCTGGCCTTGTGGGCTGCCGTTAGACTGAAAATAAACGACATTAATGTTATTGCGCAAATACAGCCTTTTGATTTCTCTCACGTTGAAAATAGAAGTTGCCCGGAGACTGTTATTTCCCGTGGCGAGCGTCAGATTCGGTATAAGCGCAGTACCAAGCACAACACCATCTTGAAGAAGCTGCAAAGCTGGAACACAGTCATGTCAGGCAGCATGTCGAGGGAGGAACACGTGAAAAGACACACTCAGATCACCAGTTGAGAGGTCAAGATCTGACGGATTGAAAATGGTGACTATCATAGAGTGAGTTAATATAAAGGCCATGTCATAGAGACAGCAGACTTACCGTCGATAGCAAGATCTATACCGTCCTGCGTTCCACCCTGTACATCGACACTTTCGATCGTTGTCAGTCCTTTGAGACCTTGCAGACCGAGGAGAGAAGTTGACACATTGACTTGAATGGAATCTAAGGTGATTTGACCCAAACTCGTATTTGTAACTGCGCGAGAAGTTCCGACGAGGAAAAATTGGGCCGTATCGAGATTGGTCAAGTTGGCATCTGAGTCATTTTAGTAAATCTCGTCGAGCGTGATCCAAAATTTGACATACTAAAGCTCGAGAACGCAGGGTGTTGAGAGTCAGGACATGTTAAGTTTGTATTGGAAATTGTAATGTTGATAGTACCCTCAGTATCGGTGGGACCAAGAACTGATATACTTGATGTCGAGGCTCCTATGGGCTGTCAATGGAATGAATTATAGCATTCGACCATAAACGGTATTCCTCCTACAGTTGACAGTCCAGCAACGTTTGAGCCATCAGCAGCGACAATCGTGAAATTATTCTGGATTTGATCAATAGCAAGGCTGAATCCAAAAGGAAGTTCTAAAAGTTTAGGTCAATGAAATGAAAGGTTTGACACACGTAAGACGCACGAAGTGCCGCCTGGACGGAATTACTTTCGGCACCGGGTGTCCACGGGGAACTTTCATCAAACTGGAGCCCCAAGTTACCTATGATAATGCTCTGAATTGGATTGATCGGGGTGAATGACTTGAAAGGCACGTCAAGAACAAGGGACTGAAGCCCCTGACTGAGCCATGAGATCGACGAGTTATCGCTTTGCAATGTGGATACTCCCGTGGCAAAGACGGGCGAACTTTCCCCATTCAAGTAGTTGGTAAATAACTCAGAGACAGCTGCAAGGTCGTCTGGATCCGTCTGAGGCTTTAAAAATCCGGAAAGCGTGATGTCATTGGATCCAGGGTTCTGTGGAATACATTAGCTCTTGCTGCCACGAAAGGACCCTGAACGCTCACAATAATGGTGTCTGTACTAGCACCTGTGCCTAGCGATACATTTTGGTATGCTAACGCGAAGACAACGGTACCTAGCGTCAAAGCGAAGGGACTGTAGGTTTTATGCGTTAGCATGGGACCTTATGTCTATCGACAGACCAGTACCTAGGGTTGTTCAATTCTGTCACGGCCACAAAATCAATACCTCCTCCTGGATTGTCACTCGGAAGCTGGAGGTCTTTGAGAATGACATTTCCGTTGAAACTGTTGAAGCCTGGGCAAAAGTTAGTAAAGCCAGGAACTAGTAAAGGCGTGCAGAGAAATTCTACCATTCATTGTCAGGTTCTTGTCGAAGGTGAGCCCCTTTGCGACTGGAAATTTGAGGGCTTGGACACGTAAATTGGAGCTCTTCAAATGCCATGTAAAATTTGATGCTGTGATCAGCTGAGCAGAGAATCGACCGAAGGCATCTTGGTCGGTGATTGTGACGGTGGTAGTGACGTTGATGGGAGCTCTCTTATGTTTGGCATGGAGAGTGTCTAAGGTCATCGACCCAAGGGGCGTCTCAGTGAATTCATCCTCGAACCAGGAGATGTCCACAGGCTCCAAGAATTCAATTGTGGCAGAGATAATCCCGGTATGAGTGACCTGCAAACAGAACACCTGTCAAGAAGTAACTACATTGCACGAGCGGATGCGCCTTACGTTTCCTTGCAGCGACAACTGAAACCTATCAAAAACGTATTCAGGATAGAAATGTCGTATTAGATTAGAGTTTTACTGACGTGTCGTTTTGAGGTTGTGTGATAATCGCAGACTCAATGTCGAGCTGAGTTCGCTTGATCACAAGTTGAACAATCGCTCGAACAACAGGGAACAGAAGGATGAATAGAAGCGCGATAGCCAAGGGAATCAGGATAATCTGAGAGATAATAAACCACCTCTTCTTGTAAAATGGTACAACAGGAGCGACTGTCGCTGGAGCTGCTGCCGGTTGATCCCATGTCTCAGCAGGCGTTGCACCTGATGTTGGGGGTACAACGCCTACGGCCGTCGTTTTCTCTAGCCCTTCGGCCTCAGAGAATCGAGAACCAGCGGGCGGAGCAGCATGTCCTTCATAGTTGTATCTGCCATAAATGCACGACCAAGTTGCAGTCAAGACAACTTCGTACCTGTTAATGAAGCGGCCGAACCCAAGCTATGGGTACTTCCATAGTTAACTTCAAGGCTGCGTCTTGCGGGACGAAGTTCCTCCATCACCGCGTCGTTCTGCGGGGTAGCCGTTGAAGATGAAAAACACAAGGCCCGGGCAGAAAACACGAGAGAAGGGGAAAAGCTACGCGAGTGCGCGTCATTTTCTTAAGTACAACATGCCACAGATTTGGAGGGACTGCTTGACTCCACAGATCCGAACATGACATCTGAAGATGGGATCGCGGAAGAAGAGAAAATTCTTCAGGGAGCACATGGTTCATTCAGTCACTGGATACACCTCGAGTGGGAAGTTTGCCCTACGTCAACGGTCAATGTATCACAAAAAAATCATCACGCGACCCAGGGATAGCATTTGGAGAATCAACAGACAATTCACAAGACCGCCAACAAAGAAATTTCTGAGAAGTCGTGATGTTCTTTAACGTTCTCCGCCGTACCCCGTGGGGCTGGCAAGGCACAAAATCCATGACCCATACAACCCTGTCGAGAATAACATGAGCTTCCGACAGTGAAAATGGAGCCTGAAAGGAACAACATAAGACCTTTTAAGGCCGCAAAGCCCGTATGGAGCATGCACATACATCGAAATTAAAGCTCTGTCGCCTGCCAAAAAGTCGGTTGCAATGGTCACTGTTTGTTCTGGCTTGGCTAAGTTGGCTTGAATCATTCAAGTTTCGCCACCGCGCAGGCCCACACCAACTTGACTAGACGCGTTCGAACAGAGACACACAACCTCTGACTTGTTTCCAGCTTACTGGAGAGGAATAGACAACTTGCTGTGTTCTATTGTTCAAAAATGGCAATTTTCATAATCATGCGCAACTTCAGCATGATCAACACAAGATCAACAAGTTACAGCAGTTTCTGTCGTGTGGGTTTTCAGGAACCATGTAACCTAACTGTCAGTGTCGGGCATCCTTCGACTTGCGGCCTCCGATATCCTGTACCAATCACATGTGTATACTCGCTATGTTAGGTGCAATAAGGTGTAATATTCCAATAATAAACCCCTCCTTTTCCTTCCCTTTCTGATATGGGGAATAGAAGTCCCATAACCATGTTGATAGGCTCTAATTTGCTCGAAGCTTCTGTAGACTATGAATGACGTGCGTGCACTTGTGCAGAACATGTTAAGTATGTATGCGCATGCCCGCGCGATGCTGTTGATCGAGAAATTCGTGGGAATGCTGGCGACGAGTTCCACGGTTGTAAAACAAGAGCTAGGGGCACGTAAGAAAATTTTGATTAGCGTCAAAGGTATGGGACAGTTGAAAGACTTTAAAAGAGGTACATTACTTATCGCCAAGTTACTACAACAGGGCTACACGGGTGGAATGGAATGCATAAGAAGCTCGTTGGTGTATTTAGGTCATGATGGATTGACAGCCAGACCGTCGTCGCTTAGTTCCCCTTCTTCTTTCTCCTCAATGGTAACATCGCCGGGATGCTGGGGTATGACTGCATCAGGGATTTTCTCCACCTCTATCGGAACCGAATCCTCTCTACTTTGTACAGGTATTGCCCCAAGGGAAGTAGAGGAATCAGCTTCGCTTGCGCTGGAATCTCTTCGTCGCACAGAACCTCGGGTTCTGGTTGATCGTCGTTCTGGCTGTCTGTCGTCTGGCACTTCTGACATCGGCTCTGGCGTCGGGGTTACCTCGGGAATGATAGATTCCAGAGGGGCGTCATCATCAGGCGCAAGTTGATTTGAAGCGCCTCTCGGTAGACGCGTTCGTTTGGCAGGATATGTTGCATCACCATCATCGACCTCTCGACGCTTTCTCTTCGATCCACCACCTGCTCTCCTTTTTCGAGGACTAGGCTTCTCTCTGAGCTCGACGTCCAGGTTAGGGCTAGTAGCTGCAACAGGAGGAGTAGGTTCGTCTTCGACAGGGTCCCGCAACTTCGCTGCGGGCCGGCGGGCACGTGCGGAGGAACGAATAGAATCATCTGACCTCACAGGAGTTGGAAGTCCGACGCTGGCAGGGTCCAATGGCGGGAGCGATGATGCAAGTCGACCAAGAGGATGGTATAAAGGAAGCGGGGGTGCCATTGGATAATTTTTATGTTTTTTCATGGGAGACGTCGAGCTGGTGAATTGGATAGAGCTACTCGCCATTTTTAACGTGATGGGCTGGGGTGTGGAGGAAGAGGATGACGCGTTTTTGTGCTTGAGTGCAGCTAATGAGAACGGTCGAATGATGTATGAAGCATCTCCAGAAGGCGACTTGTAAGTCGTTGTAGGCTTCCGCCTGACGTTTGAGATGGTGCACATTTGCGTCTCGACCTGCGTAGTTATACTAGCTGCCGACACAGGCATAGTTGCACGCCTGGAAATAAAGACAATACATCGAGTTCAGACTTCTCAAAGAAGAATAAAGAGGTTGATAGACAACACCGCACCTTAATTGTGGGATGCCTGATATGATACAATCGAGGATTAGGGTTTCTTAGCTCCTCTAGAATCACTCCGGGTCGGTGCGCTCTGATATGCGAAGAAGGCTCGCTGGAAGAGTTGTGTGCAGTCTAGGTGAATACAGTGTGCTCTGGCGTGCGTCAAAAGCGACTGATGGTCAGAAGGAAAGTGAATCCACTATACAAACTGAAGTCTCTTCGAATGTTAATCCCGAAAGGAATGATGACCGGCACGTGGCGCTAGATCATTGCCGAAAATAATTGTCCGATTACAAAAAATTACTACAAGAACACATTGTACAATACATGTTCTAATGGGAAGAAGAAGGGGAGAGCAGCCCTCCCAGATTCAAGACATGTTTTTCACAGATTGCAGAGAAATAGAACTCATGTTCGGAATTATGAGGTTGAACTAGGTTGTGAGCGATCTCGTGAGCAAGCGTGAAAAACCTAGATCATATCGGATTAGTGATAATCGCGGGAGAAGTAAACGTGGATGCCGAACCAAGAAATATATGCTGGGTTCGTGTCTCCCGCAGAAACCTCCCCGTCATCTGTGGTGTGTACGAATGAGCGTATGATGCTCCAAGTCCGATGCCATGACTTACGCCATTCCTGGTAGTACCGAAAGTTGACAAAGATACTTCCGTTCCGATTGAAAGCAATCAGTCCACCTCCGAGGTCATAAAAGATGTGAAGGCTCGTTAAGGGAAGATCATATACTCTGGAAAGTTTGACCAATATATGAACAAATCTCGCAATTGGGTCGTGATGATTTGGAAGAAAGTCGTTCTGATCAGGGACCTCTGAAGGACAAATAAGCATAGAAATAATTACCGCATCTGTGTTTGAAGCTCTTACCTTGGGACAAGAAGACCTTTACATTGCCCATTTCCCCTAAATGGCAGGGGGCAGATTAGTCTAACAGTTGCATAAAACACCCAGGTTTACCTACCGATGAGGTTCAGATCACCTACGCGCCCGGAGACGTCACAATAACCCTCATCCAGCGACTCCTGAACCTGCCGCATTTCGTTCCGGTTCCGTAGTAGGTTTCCAGATTCCGGGCGGCATGCTTTGATAGCCATGTCAATGTTCGAGGCTACGCATCTGGTTTAGTCTCAGCTGATGAACGTTGTCTAATCTTACTTACAAATGTTTTTTAATGGTGTGACATGCGAATCAGTATTAGGTGTAATTGGTGATTTGTGAGATACGGGAGGAATCAGCGGTGAAAGTTCGGAAGGGGGGGCGAGGCCAGTCTTGCGCCTGAATAGTGCTAATGGGTTTCTGGACGGTGTCGGCGGGGGTTCCATGACCGAAGGCGCAGCTCCCGCATTCACCTTCCCTGGAGGAGGTTTGGATATGAGCGGAACAGGCGGAGCGCTTGGAGGGCTAAACGGCGTCATGGGACTGATAAGCGGCGGAGACGTTGGACTCTCGGCATTGATTGTAGACGGTTTTGAGAGAAGTGTTGCGTTTTCCAACTTTGCCTTTTCGGCAGCCTGACGGTCGGTCCTCTGTTGCCGAAGTATCCTGTCCACTGTTGATTTGTCAGTGTCGTATAAGGACTTCATAATATTTCTATATGCTCGCCGTTATAGCCTCTTCGTTTCAAAGCCTTCAAGTCAGTGGAAAGGATTGTCATGAATAGCAGAGCATCATTTGCTCTCGGAGAATCAAAGATTAAACGGTTCAAAGAGATTGCAACCCTAAGGAGAACTGCTTCAAAGGTGTTCCCAATTTGATTAAGGCGGAAATGCTCACTCATACATATCTATCTGTGCATTTCCTGCAATCCACAGAGAGATTGGACCAGTGTTTCCAGTTCGCAAAGCCACCGCAGAGGCATCTTGTTTTCGAGAGAGTCGCAGATCACCAAATGTCAACGATTTTGTGACAGAAAGTTTACCAAAGGTTTTGACCACAAAATTAACTGGAGATGTGAGCCAGGTATACGAGACACGGGTTCGCGCATGGCTGTGTTCGTGCAAGAAGAGTGGAAGTCTCTCTAAAATCAAGGTCCGTGTCTCAGCTGCAGTCTTGGACTGTTTGACCTCTGCAGATGAGTGATATTCTTCCTTTACCAACGAACTCAATCGCCGAGACCCCAGTTGAGAATAGAAGGCTACGAATAGATAGGTTAGATGACGATAATGTGAGGCCATTCGGTGACCTACCTTCGAGAATGTCTTCCTGAGGTGCTGTAAAGAATGAATCTCCAAATGCCTGAAGAGCGTGTGTATCATCGGCAATGATAATTTCTTCCGCTTTTCGAAGGTCATATTGGACTTCCCAATCATCGGAATCGAAACCATCGGAATCGAGTTTGTCATCGCCTTGACGAGGTTTACGCTTTGAGCCAAGCATGATGGCAGCCTTCTTCATGCGAGCGATTGTACTGGACTTGATGAGCTTATGGTTTACAGCTATATTCCGTAACTCAGCGAGGAATCTGGTTCATTTAATCAGTCATGTTATGTCTCCCCCGAGATAATACTTACTGAGTAGGCCCTTCCGCGGATGCATAGAACCTATGAGGATCTTCTAACAGGATCTGAACGACCTCTTCTACACTAGGCTCATGTTTTGTGCCGCAGGCCGTCAGGAAGCCATTCGCCAACAGACCAAAGCTGACGAAGACAAAAAGTTTGGAATGAAATTTGCCCTGTACATCTCCGCCAAAATAACAGCGAGAGGGTTCAAGCCATTGAAGCACACCGTCTTCTGATGGAACGGGTACCATTTTCAGTTGTGACATACGCTGAAGTTCCTGAGAGGAGAAGTCTGTGTACAGGTTGAGCTACGTCTGACGATATGGCACGTGAGAACAGACCTGAAACTCGACTGCCAAGTACAGAGAACCATATCCTCGCTTCTGCTTGGTCTTTGGGTGGTGTTCGCTCGAGCAAATCTACAATCATCCCGGTCGGAGGATGAGATTTGATCTTCAATTTTGCAACGGCATCTAATTGCAAAGTCGCGGGTGTCACGAGAAATCCCATGATTGCCCAGTCTGGAGTAGAGAAGACCTGTGCCCATATCAACAATGAGCAGAGAGGCAGCAAAAGAGTGAAACTAACTTCTTTGATAGTCCCCATGCACGGGGTCGAACCTTTGAATGCGGGAATGAATGCAACAGTTCCAAAATTTAAGGGATCGTAATCTTGGTATTGACTTGTGATATGATCTAACAGGTATTTCAGTGCAGCGGCTCGAATCTGCAAGGCAAGCAACATATTAGCAATCTAAAAGTACGAACAGCTGTAGGCTGATCATACATGAGAGTCTTCACTTGCACATAAGTTGATCAAGACAGGCAGAGGGGGGTAGCGAAGTAATCCTAGCTCGAACAGAAACTTCGCTAGTAAAAGCGGTTAATTAAATAAATTAATCACAAATGCAATATACAAACCTTCGTCTGATGAGCTCCGCCATTTAGACTGTTTTCCCCAGTCCATGATGGGTAGCCCAAGTGCCCGCAATGCCTCGACAGGTTCATAAAGCTGCTGTGCTTGGTACCTTGTCACCTTTTGACTTTTCTCGCCATTTGAAATTTCTTCCTTGGAAAAAGCGGCCGTCATCTTGAGCCGGGCCCACTCCTCAGAACTTAAAGTCGACTGAACAGAAACCAAGTATTTCGCAAGGTCAGCCACAGTCCATTCGTTCGTCTTGATCATCCTGATTTCGAAAAGTGAGCTGCGCGTTCCAACTTATCATATTGTCTGACCTGTTGAAAACCACTTGAAGGTCAACATGCTTGCGAACACCAAGGGCTACGAGGACGCGCTCCAAGGGGCTCTTTATCGCGATGCCAGAAGGCAAAGTTACCACCGCTAAATCGTTGAAGATATTAGCCTGAGCGAAGTACGACTGGTCGGGGGTCTTCATTCCCGCAGATGTGGGTATACAGGCCAATGTTCTGAGATGGATATAGATATCGCCCTTCGCAGGTCCCGATAAATTGGGCCATGCTTTAGCCACGATTATGAGGACACGTTCTGCCCATGCCGCTGACAAGGTGATATCGAAATCGGCGTTGGCCTTCCGTACAGGCAAGCTGCACAGGTGTCCAAGCCAATCTGGAACCGTCAGCTCTGCCCAAGGAAACGACGCCACAAGGTCATCTGCTGAGAACCGTTTTGCGATGCTTGAGGGTAGGAGGTCGTCAGGAAGGGGACCCTCTATAGGAATAACAGCCGACACCGTTCTATTGTTGATGAAACTTCGAATCGAGCTGAGGCGGATAATCTTTTCTTCGCCGCCGTCGTGGGGTAGAATGGACAGTATCGCAGCACCGAGAAACTGGGTTCGTGCGGCAAGTTGAAACTTCGATGCCTCTTTATTGACACTAATCCACCATTTCAGGCATGCGACCATCTCATCCTCTGCCAATGGCCGTGAACGAAGTTCCTTCAAGACATCTTCAAAGCCAATGGTTTTAATCAGACCACGAGTTTGAAGAGTTGCTATCGTGGCTGAAGCACCAGTGAGAATGTCGTCAGGAAGAACGGGAAGGTGTTTTAAAAACGCTGAAAAAGCCGGATCAGGGAGGCGAACATCGGAGGCATTCCTGACACCAGCAGTAGATATGAGTGGGAAATGCGCTCCGCCGCAATCGTAGAATGCCTTTTCAAGCAGTTGTGATACTTCAGGCGAGGGCGTCGATTGATGAAAGGTAAAGAACTTGAGGGCATGCATTGAGCGGCTACGTAGCCAGGTTTCAAGTTGTTGATCAACCGGGCTTGCAGGAAGGCCAAGAGGTATAGATCCCTCCCAATGGCTCTTTACAGAGTTCAGTTCCATTTCATAAGCAGCACGGGAAAGAATTCCTCCAACGTATAGAAGCTCCTTGTTCCAGACTTAGGAGAGAAATTAGTTTACAGTCAAAATTACCTACAAAACTAGATACTTACTCGCCACATTGCGATCCCTAGTAAGATTTTAGTGGCTGGATATGCAAACAGGGTGGGGGGGATTATTTACATTAAGTCAATCGATTCTCGCTCTACGGTTGGAATAAACCTTGCAGCCATGTGTCCACCAATACCAGTCGTTTGGCCAGTTGCATGGCCCTTGAAGAAATTAGTGTCGAATACGAGGCTCGATCTATAAATTACTCACAATGAATATGCGGGTTGCTCCGGAGCTACCTCAGGATTAACAAAGACATTCTGTAGTGGGAAGACGACCTCACCCATCAAGATCTGCCCGCAACCCTTGAAAGATGCTTCCCGTGGCCGATGGTTGCTGCTCCTCTTCTCTTTTACTCGCATCGTATTCGTCTTTGGCAGTCTAAAACATTGTTACGGAAATTTTTAACTAACATGGCAGCGAAGGTGGCTCACATAAATGAGCTCATAAATGAGCTTGCTTGGTGGATTTTTCTTGGTCGATCGATGAAGCTCAGCGGCAATCTTCTTATCTAAGCGAACATTCACATCTGCCGAGAAAATGGAAAGAGCGACACTGGTTTCGTTCATTGTTTGTGGATTAATATCCTTCACTGGGGGAAGAGGTGTCGATTGGCGCTGAGGTGTTAAAGTTCCCGTGAATCCAAATAACGAGGAAAAGAAGCCGCCCGGTTTAGGCCTGAGAATTGACATCGGACGCTTCTTCTCAGAGCCAGAAGTATAGACCCATTGCATAACTTCTGCCTGAATATGAAGGGCTGACTATCCGTTAGCCGTGAACAAAGCCTTTGATTAACGACATACGTGTGCACTTAATGTCCTTGACAGTCATGATTCCCGAAGTAGAAGAGGCCTGCAGTCCTTTGGGTAATCCTAACTGTTTGGGAAGACCTGGCGTTTTCTTGAGGTGCGCCAAACACTTGTCGTCAAGGAAAAAGCTGACTTCTGATAGGTATGTCATAAAAGTGATCGAAGAAGTGAGAAAGCGAGTGAAGTCAAAAGCCACAGGTATAGGAGCGGGTTCTCGAAGTGCCATCTCGAACGTGGTCCATGGGGAAGGTCCGTCTTCGCTGACTGGAAGTTGTCCTCGCCGAGCGAATAGCTAACTTCATTCAGATGCATAATAATAGCAAACTTACAGCCCGTACCTGGTCTTTCTTGTCCTTCCAGTAGAATCCCATCCATTGTTCTTCCCAGACAGTAGTAAGGGTACTGTATCGGAAAAGACACAAGTAGACGTACCTCCAGAGGTCACGAAAGGCTCCTCCGTTACGGAGAACAAACTATAAAACCCTTTTGAGAACTCAGCGCCTGGTTATTTTCTTACAAGAGGGTGACCATACCTACACCGAAAGCACCAATTTTCTCTTCATCCGGGTTTCCTTCCGCTGGTTGAAGACATGAGTCGGTGCCAGGGTAATTATGGGAGCACTTACCAATCTTCTTGAGTCTATTCCAATCTTCGTCCCGAAATGCAATTCCATTGTTTTTGAATGACCATCGATGCACCTGTTGATGCGTCAAGTGGAGCTGAGCGTATTCTGTCAAACACACACACCGCAGTGGTCCTCAAATTTGGTAACGCCTTCGATACTCCATCTTCAACTTGCCCTTCTGTTCCGTCTATGAATGCCTGGGTATCGAAATGTACCTCTACTGAAGTCGCTTGCGCATCGTCCGAGTTCTGAAGAAGTTCACGAAAAACTGTAAATTCGCCGGAGTATCGAGCAAGGACTTTGTCGATCAAAGCTCGTTGGTTGACTTCCACAGATTCGTCATGTCCACTGGCCCACTATATCGGAGCTACATGTTAGAAATCTCGCTTATCTTTTGAGAGAGAATTTAACGCCATGACATACCAAAGCATCGCGGGGAACAGCCATTATAAGTTACTAGAAAAGTCCAAGAAATATTGTGGTCTCGTCACGGCCCGTCGTAGAAACACACGTCCTAGCGGATTAGTTTGCGTGACACCGATAGTGATATACTGAGAGATGAGGAGTCCGTGGAAGCTAAATATTATCCTGAGGTTGTCCTGAGGTATCAAACGACTGATTCCAATCAGCGTTTCAGCAAGTTGCCCCGACCATCAAAGAATGGCATAGCCACCCTATAATCATCACATCAGAGGTGAGTTGTATGTATATACTTACAGCTGTTTGCATAACGATAGGCCCCAGTTCGGGAAAAAACACATACAAGCGGAGTAGAACTTTCAAATTCCGAACAATGTAGGATAGATTTTATTATTAACAAGTAAGGAGAATGGTGTTGTGATACTCTCCTGTGCTGCTCCTATGACGGTAATGATTCGACAGATGAGCTCTGGTCCACTCCAGGTCAATCGTCGCAGCGAAAAGTGGATAATTTTCATAGCTCGTTCACTGATTCCAGTATATCGTCGAATTTGCTTGTCGGTCAAGCCTTCATCGAGAGACATATGAAGAGCAATTTCCTTGCACTCCTTGGGTGTATGGCGCCTCATAGTGGAGGTGTGAACTTCCTTACAATTCGACAGATATTCGGTGATCAAAATAATTACAACTCCGAGCTACGTGTATTTTTCAACCTGGGGCCTATCGTTATGCAAACAGCTGTAAATAAGTTATGAATTAGACGGACTACGTTACATAAGCAACTCAGGTACCTACTGTACCTCTGTGTATGGAAGTAACCGGCCGACTAGCGTGACAGGCTGGGACGGCGCACGTTAGAAACCGGGGGTGGGTGATGGTTTCAAATTTTAGAAACTAGTAACCTGGGCCTACGCTGGCAATCGCGAGCAGCGGTGGTAGTGATTGATTCAAGCCATCCATACTACAGTCAACTCCCTCTTAACCTATAGGGGGTATAACCCATACTCTCTCATAACCCATAGGATTTTCGATCTACTGAGTTGGTTCGCGGGGAAATTGACCCCATAACCCATACCCCTCCCATACCCCTATAACTTATAGCCATTTTGTGGACATAACCTATAATTTTGTGCTAAATCTGGGGGTTCTTCGCTCTTAAACAGGCATCAGCCAAGGCAAAAACTGACCGAAATGAACTAATTGGCCTTCTGAATGCTCCAAACAACTCTTAGCATGCGCTTAAGGCCTAAAGAGACCTGATGCGTGCTTCGACGGCAACAAAAGTAAGGTCGGACTTTGAATTTCGGTGACAGTTTATGGTCATGGTCGAAGAGCCTCTTCAATCAATCCTCAATAGAAAGCCACCAGCACAGTCCATACAATCGGAGTCCTTGTGGACGAGATGCCACTGACGTTGGATTAGGAATCTGGCACTTTGGGGAGGTACCAGCACACCAATTTACTAAATATA